>JAJIBD010039307.1:0-216248 GCA_021461705.1 Cryptotis parvus | reverse complement strand
TGCTAGCAGTGGGGGGCAGTAATCCACATACCTCGTCCAATTCCCCCGTCGAGCACCAATTCCAGCTCTCCATAATAAGCCTAACACCGGAGTAACCCTTTTTAATTGGGACCGCTGTGGTTAAGCGCCCACCACCTATCCGTATTCAGTGGAAGTCTGACAAACCTATATGGACACCACAGTGGCCCCTCAATACCAAAAAGTTAGAGGCACTAACAAATCTAGTGGAAGAACAGCTGAAATTAGGACATATTGAGGAAACGCTTTTCAGAATGGAATTCTCCTGTTTTTGTAATACAGAAAAAATCAGGCAAATGGCGTTGCTGATTGACTTAAGGAATGTAAATTCTACTATGGTCCCCATGGGAGCCCTACAACCTGGGCTCCCTCTCCAGCAGCTATTCCTAAAGATAGGCCGCTAATTACCATAGATTTAAAAGACTGCTTTTACAGCATACCTATCCACCCAGATGATCGGAAAAGGTTTGCATTTTCAGTCCCTTCCATTAATCATAAAGGTCCTTTATGTAGGTTTCAGTGGACAGTATTGCCCCAAGGGATGACTAATTCACCTACGATGTGTCAACACTTTGTTGATGAGGTTTCACGACCCATTCGTGCTAAATTTCCTGGTGCATACATCATCCACTACATGGATGATATCCTGCTAGCTTGTGATAATTCCAGAGATCTCCAGAATTTATATAATGATGTAATGACAGTTTTACCAGAGGCTGGCTTACAAGTAGCTCCGGAAAAAATCCAGATGCAGCCTCCATATGAATATTTGGGCTATGCTCTTGACCGCACTACAGTGCGTCCTCAAAAAATTTCCATTAGTCAGAAAGGGCTCAAAACCTTGAATGATTTTCAAAAACTGCTGGGGGATATCAACTGGGTGCGCCCCCCCCCTTGGTATTCCTAACTGTGAGCTCAGTAACCTGTTCCACACCCTTGAAGGTGATCCTGTTTTAAATAGCCCAAGCAGCTAACTCCTAAAGCTCAGAATGAATTAGATTTTTTCATGGATCCGCTTCAAAAATCTTACCTCTCCAGATTTAATCCCGGAGAAAAGGTATGGTTCTTGGTCTTCAACACTCCCGAGTCTCCAACTGCTGCTATAGCTCAATTATCTGGACCGTTAGAATGGGTTTACTTACATAACAAGTACTGCTACACCTTACCTTGAGATGATAGCTAACCTTATAATTAAGGGAAGATAAAGAACCCAAGTATTACTTGGACATGATCCCCATGTAATTGTACTACCTGACCCTAAAAAGAAAATTGAAGCTGTTTTACCACTCAGTGAAATCCTTCAGAGAGCTTTAGCAGATTTTTCAGGAGAAATATCTTATCATTACCCAGCTGGAAAAACCTGGAAATTTCTGAAAAGGACACCTTTTGTAATTTCCACCATTGTCCGCTCCTCACCCATTCCTGATGCTCCAGTGTATTATATTGATGGCTCCTCATCAGGAAGGGGTGGAATTCACAGGTCCTTCGTTGACCAGTACTGTGCATACAAATTATAAATCTGCCCAACAAGTGGAACTCGCCACCCTGATACATTTACTCTCCCATGTATCTGGCCCATGTAATGTGGTGAGTGATTCTGCATATGTAGTTGGTTTATTTCCTGGAATTGTCACTGCCTTTTTTAAATGCCCATAATCCTATAATTCAGTAGCTACTCCATAAACTACAAGATCTCCTCCGAAATAGAACATTCCCTATATACATCTCCCACATCCGTTCTCACAGCCAACTCCCGGGCCAATGGTTCGAGGGAAACGAAGCAGCAGATCTCTTGGCAGCACCAGTATTTAAATCACTGAGGAAGAGCACCAGACTCTACATACAAATGCCCGCCGCCTTCATGTACACCATGGCATCCCATGGAGACAAGCTAGACAAATTGTCTGCAACTGTCTTGTCTGTGCTCCTTTACATTGTACATCTCATGTAGCAGGAGCAAATCCTCGAGGTTTACAGAGAAACCAATTGTGGCAGATGGATATAACTCATACTAACTTATTTCCCAACAAACCTTTCCCTTCATGTGGTCATCGATACATATTCCCGGTTCATATGGGCTGTTCCTATGACGTCTGAAAGAGTTAAATCTGTTTGTTCATTTTTACTCCAGTGCTTCTCCGTCATGGGTATTCCCCATACCATAAAAACAGATAATGGTCCTGCTTACACCAGCAAAACCTTCAAATCCTTTTGCGAGGAATGGCAGATCAAACATATTATAGGAATTCCATATAATCCAAAAGGACAAGGAATAGTTGAACGTGCCCACAGAACGCTTAAAACTCAGCTATTAAAGCAACGAAAAACAAGTATGCCTCCAATGGATTCTTTATCTTTAACATTATTCACCTTAAACTTCTTAAGTATACCTCAAGGAGATCCCTATACCACGGCTGAACATCACTTTCAAGAAGATATGCAAACTCAAAAAACAGTCAATTCACCTATCTGGGTGAAAATTGATGATAAATGGATTGCAGGTCACCTCCTCATTCGGGGAAGAGGCTATGCTTTCATTTCTACAGACGATAACCCTGCTAAGAAACTCTGGGTTCCTCTGCGACTTGTTAAGACTAGAATTCTCCAAGAATCAGAAAACAACTAATTCTTTCAATATAAAGTCTTAAATTTTAAATTGCAAGTTGCTGTTTAAACTTCCTGGATTGGTTCATTTTAATAATGATCTTGTTTTGCAGTCGGTGATCATGGTTCATGTCTAATATCTTGCCTTACAGCCTAAATATTTTCTTTCTTACAAAAAAAAAAGGTGGAAAAATGGGTGGACTCTGAATATAGTGCTCAATGTCAATATGTTTCAAGGACTAATGTTAAAGTTTCCTTTTTAATATTTTGCTCACAGGTATTTGCAGAAAAAGAATTTTGCTGCTGCAGATTCTTTCTATGTTGCTCGAGGCTTTGGACTCTGATCACAGTGCTGGCTAAAAATTTAATAATTTGCAAAACTAATTTTTCCCAATGCTCTATTCACAGGAAAAGACACTTTCTTGCCATCATTTGCGACTTTATATTCATGAAGCGCTTGACTCGTTACCATTTATCACCCTAAATGGGTCACATATACAGCTGTAAGATATTGATCTATCAAATGTATGTGTGCGTGTGTGTGCATGTGGTGGCCACCATTATGTTTGTGATTAATGCTGTGTCTATGTTATGTCTCAACTACTACCTTCTCAATTTCTGACCACTACAAACCTCTATTACATTCATCAGCTCCACTGCTGATCCACTAGATTTATCAATTTTAAAATCATCAATTCTCATACTTATTTCCCTGCTCCACCCATGTTGGAGCTTCTTTATG
Organism: Cryptotis parvus; assembly: GCA_021461705.1. Classification (NCBI taxonomy): domain Eukaryota; kingdom Metazoa; phylum Chordata; class Mammalia; order Eulipotyphla; family Soricidae; genus Cryptotis; species Cryptotis parvus. Next base: position 212,884 of record JAJIBD010039307.1, on the reverse strand, counting down.
TTCTTCTCTCCATCCCAGACTTGGACCCCTACAAAGCCTTAAAATCTCTACTTGTGATTAACCTCGAAAAGTGTTTTTGTCTAGCCTAAAATTAAGCTACAGGTACAGTTACCGGTGCCAGTGTCCACTTGCTAAAGAAGCCCTGCAAGACGCCCAGACCGATGTTCCAGACACCTGCTCCAGCGCTCAAGACTCCTGTTCCAGAGCTCAAGATACCACACTGATGTTCCAGACACCTGCTCCAGCGCTCAAGACTCCTGTTCCAGAGTTCAAGATATCACACCGATGTTCCGGACACCTGTTCCAGCGCTCAAGACTCCTGTTCCAGAGTTCAAGATATCACACCGATGTTCCGGACACCTGTTCCAGCACTCAAGACTCCTGTTCCAGAATTCGAGATACTTGTTCCAGTGTTCCTGACAATTCAACGAAGTTCCTGATCGCTGCTCTCCAGAGACTCATACTCATATGATCACCACTATTGCTGTTCCAGAAGTAGCCCCACAGACTTTGTTCCAGACACCTGACTTTACATAAAATATAGCAAATTGACTCTCACAAATTATGGACAGTGCAAACTATAGTCCGTTATAATCAGACAGCTAGAAACACTTTGTCTTGAACTTTGCTTTGGGTCCAAAAACAAGTTAGGATCCTAAAGTAACATGTATTATCATTTTGTAATTCGAATTGTTTTTTCTTATCTTAATTTTCTGTACATTACTAAATATTTCTTACCTTTTCAATTTTTATTAGTAAACTAATCAGGGGGAGTTGTTGCAGGACTCCTTTAAGGGTCGCTGCATTTGGCTCAAAACATTAACATACTAAAGGGCCTAGATGAGGTGCAGGGAGGGATTACCTAAGGACATTTAACACTCCCTGCTTTCCATAACAATGGGAGGAAGGTCTGAGTTGCAGGGGTATAAACTAGCCGGTTTTCACTCTCCACGCTTCTTTGGGGGCTCTTGCTCGCTGTGAGCGTTTCGCCCCTGCTTGGAAGCTTTTACACGTGGTGGTCGCCATCTTGGCCTACACGTGGCTGGGGTTCTAGCCTGGAATCCTAAGCACCGGGTTTTTCCTTTTGCTGATTTGTATGCCTGAACCTGTGATAAGTAAAGTCTTTTTAAAACTGCATTGGATTCCTGAGTGTTCATCCATTCCTCGCCGGCTTCGGGAGGTAGAAGGGAACTTCGCTTCCCGGCACTGTCAGGGACCCCGGGGAGCGCCCGACGACATTGGCCTACATGTGACTGGGGCCTAGCTGGGAACTCAGAGCCCGGAGGTTTTTCCAGGCACTTGGATTGTATAGAAGAATCTATGATAGTAAAGCCCTTTTAAAACTGCATCGTATTTCTGAGTTTTCATCCATTCCCCACTGGCCTTGGAGGTAGAAAGAAACTTCGCTTCCGGGCACTGTTGGGGGACCAAGGGGCTGTCTCCGACACCTGCCCACTATGTTTCTCGATCCCCACTATAGGGAACTTTCTTTGATTAATTTTTTATTTTTATTTGTTCACAATGTGATTTAGGACAGACCATTATAAAGCTTTTCATAAAACAGTTTCAGGGCTGAGCGATAGCACAGTGCATAGGGCATTTGCCTTACATGCGGCCGACCCCGCTTTGATCCCGGGCATCCCTTACGGTTCCCTAAGCAATGCCAGGAGTAATTCCTCAGTGAAGAGCAAGGAGCAACTCCTGAGCATTGCAGGGTGTGACCAAAAAAGAAAAAGTTTCAGTCATAGTGTTCCAATACCCATCTGTGCACCAGTGTCAGGGCTCAGCAGGATTCCTGACAGTATTGAATTTTGTAGATTTCCCTCACTGTATCTAGTGCAACGGTCTTTCACCTCATTGTTGGACAAAGAAAGAAGACCACTGGTGCTCAGAAGACTGAAACTCTCTCCTTTTTAATCTTTACTCACTCATTCTGAACTCCATCTCACTCCAATAAGCTCTCTCCAGGGATGTCTCTCTCTTCCAGCAGTTTCCCCAACAGGTAAACTCACCTGGGGTTTCATATACCAACTCACCGTGGACAGAAGCAAAAACTTGGCATTCTAACTGTTTTTAAAAGCCCTAACTTTGTTCTGAACAGGTTTAACAGCCAACGTTATCTGAAAACAACTTTTGTATTTCAAAAACAAATCCAGGTAGTAATCCAACACACTGTTGCTCTTTATGCCCTTCCCACTCCCAACACACACACAAACCTTCTCCAGTGCATACTTTTTTTCTCTCTCTTCTGTCTCTCTCAGACACTCTCTGTCTCACTCTATCTCACTGTCTCTCTGCATCTCTGTCTCTCTCTCTCTCTCTCTCTATCTCTATCTCTCTCTCCCTCCCTCTCAATTGTGGTTTGCAAGAAAGGCATGGATGGTTATCATTTTTGTCTGACTACCTACTTTTTTTTTACTCATCAATGTTGTTATTCACATGCCTAAGTTTACATGATACTCTTGAAAAGAAAGTAGAATGATCAGATTATTTGCCACTATACTGTTTCTGGCTAATATTTTATTTGTTTGCTTTTTTTGTTTTTGGGTTTTGTTTTGTTTGTTTTGTTTGATATTTTATTTTTTCTGCAATCTATTGCATTTTGAAATCTCCATGGAGCAGATTCTAAACAACCTTTCGAGGTAGGAAAGCATTCACCCTTGTTTTTTTTTTTTTAATTTTTTATTTTTACAATTACAAAGAAGAGTACCTACTTTCATTGCTCAGTTCCAATCTAGTGTTACTATTTTTCAAAAACTTTATTACACTGGTCACTCATTGTCTTATATACTCTCCACCCCATACATACATTTGGTAGATTCAAACCATTGACACATCTCCAGCCCCTGACTGATCTCTCCCTGGCCTTGAATATTAATAGTCTCATACTATACTTTATATGACAAAAAATGAAAGCAGCTTACTATTTTTGAAAATCTGAACACAAAATAGAGATTTATATGAGATTCTTTTAAAAAAAAAACATGTCAATGAACAACTGCTCTGTGACCATTAAGCATTTTAAGGTACTCACAATGGTTCTGGAACACTCTTAAAGAAGAAGTTAATAACAGACATATTTGTAGAACTTATAAAATATTATAGCTTGAGCACCATCAACAAAACATTTCACAAAGTGGCTTATGTCTCCAAATGCAATCCTTTATACAATATAATTGTTTTATATGCTTTTGATATAAAATATATCAAAAGCAATTTGATACCTTTGTTACAATTTCATGTCAAGTGATAACATAAAAGTATATAGTACTGGAAGTACTTGCCATAGCAATCAGAGAAGAAAAGGAACATCAAGGGCATCCAGATAGGCAAGGAAGAAGTCAAGTCATCATTATTTGCAGATGACACGACATTATACCTAGAGAACCCTAAACTCTCTACCAAAAAACTCCTAGAAACAATAGACTCATACAGTAGAGTGCAAGAATACAAAATCAACACCCAAAAGTCAGGGGCTTTCCTATATACAAATAACAAAAGACAAGAAATGAATATTAAGGAAACAATTACATTCACAATTGTGCCACAGAAAATCAAATACCTAGGAATCAACTTAAGCGAGTGTGTAAAGGACCTGTACAAAGAAAATTACAAGACACTGCTCCAAGAGATAAAAGAGGACACAAGGAAATGGAAACATATTCCCTGCTAATGGATGGGGAGAATCAACATTGTCAAAATTGTAATACACCCTAGAGCTCTGTACAGATTTAATGCAGTCCCTATAAGGATACCGATGACATTCTTCAAAGAAATTGACGAAATGCTCCTGAAATTTGTATGGAACAATAAACCCCCCCCGGATAGCTAAAACAATCCTAGGGAAAAATGAGATGGAAGGTATCACCTTTCCCAACTTCAAACTGTACTACAGGCAGTAGTAATTAAAACAGCGTGGTATTGGAAAAAAAACAGACCTGTGGACTATGGAATAGAATTGAGTATCCTGACACCCATCCTCAAACACATGATCATTTTATCTTTGATAAAGGTGCAAAGAGTCTAAAATGGAGTAAGGAAAGCCTCTTCAACAAGTGGTGTTGGAAAAACTGGGCAGCGACATGTTAAAAATAAATTTGGACCTGTGTCTAACACCATGCACAAAAATCAGATCAAAATGGATTAAAGATCTCAATATCAGACTCGAATCCATAAAGTAAATTGAAGAAAAAATAGGGAAAACCCTCTGTGACATTGAAGCTAAAGGCATCTTCAAAGGTGAAACATCACTAACAAAGCAACTAGAAGAAAAGATAAACATATGGGACTACATGAAACTAAAAAGCTTCTGCACCTCAAAAGAAACAGTGACTAAGATACAAAAGCAGTCCACAGAATGGGAAAGAATATTCACCCATACCCATCTGATAAGGGGTTCATATCCAGGATATATCAGGCACTGATAGAACTTTACAAGAAGAAAACAAACAACCCCATCAAAAATGGGGAGAAGAAATGAACAGAAACTTCAGCAAGGAAGAAATTCGAATGGCCAAAAAACATATGAAAAAAATGCTCATCATCACTAATCATCAGAGAGATGCAAATCAAAGCAACAATGAGATACCACTTTACACCACAGAGATTGGCACATATTCAAAAGAGCAAGAACAACAAGTGCTGGTGTGGATGTGGGGAAAAGGGACACTCATCAATTGTTGGTGGGAATGCCGGCTGGTCCAGCCTTTCTGGAAAACAATATGGACATTCCTCCAAAGACTAGAAATTGAACTCCCATTTGACCCAGCCATACCACTCCTGGGAATCTACTCTGGGAAACCAAAAACACGCAGCAGAAACACCATCCCTACTTTTATGTTCATAGCAGCATTATTCACAATAGCCAGAATCTGGAAGCAACCAGAGTGCCCTAGAATCGATGACTGGATAAATAAGCTTTGGTACATCTACACAATGGAATACTATGCAGCTGTTAGGAAAAATGAAGTTATAAAATTTGCCTATCAATGGATGGACATGGAGAAGATTATGTTGAGTGAAATTAGGCAGAAGGGGAGAGAGAGATACAGAGTGCCTGCATTTATTTGCATAACATAAATATATATGTACATATTATGATACCAATATCCAAGGTCAAGTGAAACATATATCAGGAGGTCTTGTCAAAGGTGGAAATTATCACAAACGTGTGGGAGTCAGGGGCCAGGTAAGACAGAAAATGGAACAGTGTGCTAACAATTGTCGAGGGTACTAATGCCAACCTAGAACTGAGCATTAAATAGAGGCAAAAAGATACACATGACAACCCTTTAATGTATGTTCTATAATCCATAGTCTGGAAGGGAAGGAAAAGAGAATGAGAGAGAAAGGGAAAGAAATAAATAGCCAGCCATGGAGGTGGGCTGGGGGAGGGGGAGGGAAAAGGGGACTTTGGTGGTGGGAGATGGGCACTGGTGGCTGGATGGGTGTTGAAACACTGTATGACCAAAACCCAAATATGAACTTTTTAATTGTATATCTTTGTAATTGTAAAACTACAAATTTTTTAAAAAGGTATCCAAGAACCAGATGACAATGAAAATAACATATATTCAATGGTTTTATAATGATTTAAAATAAAAATATTTATTAGTACTTCATCACTTGTCAGTGAAAGACTTAATATTGTACCATATTATTGATCAGAACAATGAAAGCTTTGTGTTATCCTTATGAGTTAACTTTTGGGATCTCTGTTGCAGGACACCTAAAAGCTTCTGCATCTGCCCTGGATTGCCTCCTGCAGATCACTTCGTATTATGGGGTAGTTTAAATGTGGCAGTTTATCTGACCATGTATTCTGTACTGGCTGGTATAAATATTCTCTCATGCTACCACAATCATCATGGGACTAGCTAGATTTTACCAGCATATTTGACTGGCCACGTTGGATCCCTAAGTAATTAGACCAGAGAAAAATGCTGTTTGCCTCCAAGCAAGCAAGCATGGCTCCCTGATAACTCAAAGGCAACTAAAATACAAAACTACCGTGAAGTTATGAGACTCTTGTGAAGGCTTGGAGAAATATTTAACTGGCATCAGTATAGTCTTTGGTACAGAGATTTTCCATCTCAGAAACCCCTTCTCTACCTTATAAAAGGCATTTCCAGGCAGATCTTGGTTCAAAACATTAGCATATAAAAAGGCCTAGGTAAGGTGCTGGGAGAAATTACCTGAGGGCATTTGACCCTCCCTGCTTCCCATAATAGTGGGAGGTCTGAGTTGCAGGGGTATAAAACTAACCTGCTTCCTCTCTTGCTCTCTCTCTCTCTCTCTCTCTCTCTCTCTCTCTCTCTCTCTCTCTCTCTCTCTCTCTCTCTCTCTCTTTTGCTCTCTCTTTTTGGGGCTCTTTTTGGGGGGCTTGCTCTCTTCTTGGGAGTTTTGTCTTTGACTCCCTCTTTACAGGGTCTTAACATGTGGTGGCCCCATCTTGGTCTACAAGTGACTGGGCTTTTAGCCTGGAATCCTAAGCACTGGGTTTTTCCTATTGTTGGTTTGTATGCCTGAACCTGTGATAAGACTCTTATCCATTGTTGATGGGAGTGTTGACTGGTACAGACATTTTGGGAAATAAAATTGACTTTCCTCCAAAAACTAGAAACTGAGCTCGGTTTGACCTAGCTATACCCCTCCTGGGAATACACCTTGGGAGGCCAAAACTACACAACAAAAACACCATCTGCACTTTTATGTTCATAGCAGCACTATTCACAATAGTCAGAATCTGGAATCAACCAGAGTGCCTGAAAATATACTAATGGGTAAAGAAACAGTGGTACATCTACACAATAGAATACTATGTAGCTTTTAGGAAAATAGAAGGTATAAAATTTGCCTATAAATTGGTGAATCAGGAGAATATTATGATGAGTGAAATAACCAGGGGAAAATTAACAGATATAGAATGACTGCATTTATTTATGGCATATAAAAACAGTTTGGCACCAATATCCATGACCAGGCAAAACATGGATGTGGAGGTCTTTTAAGGGGTGTGATCTACAGCAAGTATGTGGGAGTATAAAGTTAAGTAAGACATAGCAGGGAATAGTGCTCTAATAATCTAGTAAATGATAAAAGCAGCCTAGAACTGAGCATTAAACGTAGGCAAAGGGATATACATGATGAGCTCTAATGTTATGTATTGCAAGCCATAATGTGTAAAAGAAGGAAAGGAGAGATTTTTTGGGTGTGTGTGTGTGTGTGTGCATGTGTGATATATGGAGACAGAGAAGTGAGAAAATGTCTTCATAGAGGCAGGCTGAGGAATGGGGTAGGGAAATTGGGGAAATTGGTGATGGAAAATGGAACTGGTGGAGGGGTAGGTTCTGGAACACTGACTGAAACCCAATCATGATCATGTTTGTAATTGTATATTTCACAGTGGAATAATAAAATAATATTCAAAAATATATCATCACCTCATCCCACCCTTATTATTCACTTCATATTCAGCATTCCATATATGCCATGTAAATTCTTTAAACATTAGGTGAGGTCGAACACAATACATCTTAAATATTCCTGGATATTTTCACAGATGATATCCCAGTCCTCTCAATTACTTTGACTTTCATTATCTTTTACCATTGGTGGGTCTCAGGAACACTCCTATTTTGTCATCACCTAGACAGGTTCTTAACTGGTTATCACCCAAACTCTGATTTCCTGTCTTGCTCTTCACTCAGGCGATTATAATTGGGCACCCTTGGTTTCCTCTGTTCTTGGTGAGGAAACAAAGAAACTCCCCTGCTCTTCTCATCTATAAGGGTAAATGAGTTCCTATCTTTATTAATGTATGTAGTGGAAAGAAAATTGTAATTTCTAATACTTCATATAATGGGAATAGAAAGTTCATGTTATAAATTAATTTTTCCTTTAGGTGAATATCAGCCACATATTTTATGCTATGCAATAAACTCACAAGATAGTTCTTCGTTATAACAATCCTATAATGACTACTAATGATTACTCCTATGTTGTAGGTATAACAAGCATAGTAGTTTTCAAAGTCAGTCGGTTTCAGTTCAGTACTGAGAAATTCCCTTCTTCACTAATGCCTCTTTGATTTTTAGTCAGCATTCTTCTTCTATGAACTGGAAGCAAAACAGTCAGATATTTTGGCTAAATCGACTTTCCAATGTAAAAACTATCAGGTTTATGCATTAACAATTTGCTTGCTATTAATTGTTTTAAAGCCATATGTTTGTATCACATTGTCTTATCCCACTTAAATGAATTAAGTAATTAATACTACAAGGAAGGATATTTGACAAGTCAGCAAGGTTTCAATTTGGTTAGGATGAGATAAGATAGTTTGAAACCAGAGTTTGGATGATTATGTTCTGAGCAGACTCCCTCACAAAGGTAGTATTGTACCTATAAATGCAGTGCCTACTAAAGCATGTGTCTGTCTGCTCTGCTGATATAGTAATGATCAATGAAGATATTTAGGGTAGATTTCCTCTCAATTTCATCTGGAATGAATTTTTTTTTCTGATTCACTTCACTTACATTACACCCACTAATTACATCTAAATTGCAGCAAACTGGATAATTTTACCTTTTCTCATAGGTGACTGTTATTCTATAGTATATGTTTACACTTTATTAACTAATCACCTGTGGCGGGTGCTTGTGTTCCTCTAGTTTGGTAACAAAAACAGTTTTGGAATGTGTCATTAAAGACTTCTCGGAGGACCAAATCTTGTTTAGCTCTTATTTAGTTTTTCTTAATTTATTTTATAGAAAAAGATGCAATATGCAAGTCTCTAATATATTTGAATTAATTCACTATGAATGAGGGATTTAGGGTTTAATTTTCTTTGATGGCATATAGCTATTCATTTTAATTCACCATCACTTATGAAGAGGTCTTCTCCTTCCTCTTCATATCACTGGCCCTTTGATTGTATTTGTATATAAAGAAACTTGAAAAAATGAAGGATATCTAAAAACTGATTATTTTGGATCTTGCAGAGTTAAAAATGAAAATAAGGTCTCCACTCTTTTCCAGATCTAGGCTCCTTAATTCCTACTACCATGATGAGATAGAGTCATTAGAAATATTAAGAAAGATAATAGATAAAAAGTAAAGAGGAGACAGTAAAAACATGGAAAGAAAGTAAGCAGTAAATGTTCCTAATTTTTCTCCATACAACTAGCGATATTGATTGGCTATTTTGGTAATATTTCTTACAACAATTTCAATACTATTATTTATACTTGTAAAGCAACTCTATCACCTCCTCCACCCAATGAGGCTATAACAAATAAATGTTAAAGTTTTAAAAATTATTTTGATGATAAATACTCAATTTGGTAAAAAAAAATCGTCATTTAGTAGAGATATTCTGGATATAGAATTTTATGATAGACATATGTAGATTTTTCCCAAAGCAACGTTTTTTTCATTATAAAAATGAATTATTATTTTTTCCTGCTTTGGATAAATAAGCTTCTCCTTTACATTTATAAGTGTGTGCACCACACTGTGGGACATTCACATTTCCTGATATTTTCCTTTTAATTAAATCCTGTAATCAATGTTGCTAGCAAATTGTTTTTCTTTTCTTTTTTTTTCTTTTTGGGTCACACCCTGCGATGCTCGGGGGTTACTCCTGGCTCTTGGCTCAGGAATTACTTCTGACAGTGCTTGGGGGACCATATGGGATGCTGGGGATTGAACCGGGGACGGCCGCTTGAAAGGCAAACACCCAACCCCTGTGCTATCACTCCGGCCCCTTCTGAGCAATTTTTAAGCTAGCTCAGTTGGCTATTTATCTACTTTAGAGATAATATTTCCACTTTATCTCACCATTTTGATGGATTTATTTTGCCTTTCAGTAATTTTTGTTTAATTTTATTTACGCACCGTGATTTACAAAGTTGTTCACAGTGAAGTTGTTTCAGGCATTCGATATTCCAACACCGTCCCACCACAAATGTGTTCTGCCTTTGTATCACCACTAAAACCCCTTTATTTCCCATGCATTACCATTCCTATGCCTGCTACCTTAGCAAACACTAATGTTATTGCTTTTTTAGAAAATGTATCTCATAATGCTATTTCTAAAGTTATCATCATTTTACTGGGTTGCTACATGAGAACGGACAATTTATGTTATTGTTTCAGTTATTAATTTATTAAATGGAATAGACTTCTATGCCATCTTTAGCAAAGATGTTCAATTTAATCTCTTATAAATGTTCAATAATCAATCCCAAACTCACCATAATTGCAATTACAGAGAATTATTTCAAATTTTTTTTCTACCTCTACTTGAGCCTGTCCTTAGCAGACACTCAGTAATAATTTTGTATTGTTTGTTATTCGTTGCCTGCTGGTTTATGGTAGAGAAATATTTTCTTAGAGGAAGGTCCATAAGGATTGTTCAGCCTACCAATGGAAGAACGGGCCACTGAGCCTTTGCGTAAGAAACTACTGATCTATGTTGTTACAGATTAGGCATTGTGGCTACGCATTTTGCTATTGGGCGCCTTATACTTAATCTATAAAATGTAATGAAACAACATTTTGCATTTTGTTAAGAGTATACTTCAGTTTGAAATGTCATAAAGTCATGAAAGCTGCCAAGTGTCCCAGGAATTATAGAGATTGTAGCTTAGTTATTTGTCCATGAGCTCACTGAGATTTAAAGAGGGGTCTCTCCAGCATAGCCACTGATGAGATGAGTTTGGCTACTGAGGCCATTTATGGCGCGACCACTGGACCTTCTGGGGCACATGAAGATGGGGATTCCACATACCTGGCTCCCTGAAAGCATGGCAAGATCAGTCACAGAAACCTGCATACCTGGATTTTTCAACAAATTCACTCCTGGTGGGGGCTCATCCGAGCAGTGGATTCCAGCATGAAACATATTGGCGATTGTGGGGGAGGGGTAATCTTTAAGCTGCCTGTTAAAATGTTGTTGACATGGGCCTTCCCCAAACCTGTCTCCCCTTCTTACTCCCCCATGTGTGCAGCCTGTAACTGGAAGTACCAGAAGCATGTCTCCCTTTTAGTCATTTTTAAATCATTAACGTATCTTGGTTTTTGACATTGCTTAAAAATGTGGTGAGAGATATTTTCTCCCATAAAGTACAATTTTTGTTGTTTGATTGTATAGTACATAAATTTTAGTTGAAGGCATCCATTAGTTTTATTTCTGTTTCCTTGGCTAAAAGCAGCTAAACTCTGAAAATATCACTTTTCTCATAGCATAGAGAATTTTGCCTATGTACTTCCAGTTCTAATTCACATATTTGCCTGTATAACATTTCATAGTGCTGATGTTCCATAGTTTCTTTTTTCATGTGTCTGTTCCTGGGCACCAGGTTGTTTCCAGTCTGGCTATTGTGAATATACTGAAATTAACATAGAAGTGCGGATGGTACTTTTGTTATGTATTTTTGGCTCTGCAGATTATATTCCCAGTAGTGATATTAATGGTTCAAACAAGTGCTCAACTTCTATTTTTTAAGGAATGACATTTTTTTCCCAAACCTTCTGTAGCAGTCGACATTCCCACCAACAATGAGTTAGAATCCCTTTCTCCATGTGTTCACACCAGCACTGATCATACTTGTTCATTGAAGTATATACCAGTCTCAGTGTATCACAAGCAACTTTTACAAAACATTTTTACAAGATGTAAATATTTTGGAAAAATTAATTTATGATCTCCTAAAACAAGAGTCTATAATAGAACTGATAATCTCATTCTGTTCTCTAAAATGGCTTATATGAAATTGTATATTTAGTTTTATGAATAAATGGTTGTTTCTAAAACATTTTACATGTAAACAAAATTACTTTAAGTGCTAGTAATTAGTGTGACAGAAATCTTCCTTAACAAAGACTGTATGATCAAAATAATAAATTATGTATTAAATTTAGTACTAGAGTGTCATTTAGTGGAAGACAGAAACTAACAAAATGTTTCATTAAATTTAAATATGATCATATATTACTTATAGATATGGTGGAGCAATTTTCTGAGAGTACTTGAATTTGGCCCTCATGGGAGATTTTTCTTGATTCAGATATTGAGCACATTTGACTTTTTTACCTGTAAAGGTTTTTCATGCTTCTCTATTAGCCCCTAATTTTATTAAAAAGGATAGTTTCTCACAATTCTGAAAAATCATTTTGAGATTATGACAAAAAATGATACAGTGGTTTTTCATTAATAAAAATCAGAATAAAGTGCTTTACAATTTATTTTAATTCAAAAGCATTTTTATGGCATTGCATGGTAAACAATGCAGCAATATATTCCAAAGAGGAAGAACAACCAGTCCTGGTGTTTAGACAGGAAGAAAGGGACTCTCTCTCATACGTTGTTGGTGGGAATATTGAATGTTTCAATACTTTTATACACATATGGACATTCTTCCAAAAAAGCAGATATTAATCTCCCATTTGACCCAAAAAATACCACTCCAGGAATATACCCTGGGAGGCCAAAAAACACACGCATGAACACAATCTGCACTTCTATGTTCATAGCAGCACTATTCACAATAATCAGAATATGGAAAAATCTTGAGTGCCCCAAACCAGAAGACTGGGTAAAAAACATGATACCTCCAACAACGGTTATTATGCAGCTTTTTGGGAAAGAAAGTTTATGAAATACACCTATAAATTGATAGACATGAGGAGTGAAATTAGTCATGCTGAGTGAAATTAGTCAGATAAAAGGGAAAGATAGAATGACTGTGCTCATTCTGGAGATATGAAAAGAAGTTTGTGACTGATATCAGAGTCCTGGCCAAACCATCACCGGGATGACTTGTGAATGGTTGGATCTACCACAACTGTGTGAAGGTCAGAGTTTACTTAAATAGAGATGGGACCAATGTGTTGATATTTGTTGAAAATGGTAAAGCAAGACTAGAACTAAGCATTGAACATACACAGTGGGAAATACATGATAACCCATAGGTATAAGTATTGTAAGCCACAATGCCTGAAGGAGAAGAAAAGGAAAAGATGGAGAGCAAGAAGAAGAGGAAGAGGAAGAGAAAGAAAATGAAGAAGATGAATACAATGAAGAAGATGTTGAAGAAGATGAAGAAGAAGATGATGATGAAAAAAAAGAAAAGGAAGAATAATAAGAAGACTAGGAGGAGGAGGAAGAGGAGAAGGAGGCAGAAGAAGAAGAGAAGAAGAAGAAGAAGAAGAAGAAGAAGAAGAAGAAAAGAAGAAAGAAGAAGAAGAAGAAGAAGAAGAAGGACAACAACAACAACAACAACAACAAGAACAGGTGGCTGCCATAGAGGGAAGTTGGGGACAGAGAGGAGATGAAAATGGGAATATTGTGATGGGAAAGTTGCAGGAACACTGTATGACTCAGACCCAATCATGAACAGCTTTGTAATTATATATCTCATGGTGGATTAATAAAATAAAAATACAAGTTTGCATAAGTTTTAACTTTAAAGTATAAATATATTTATTTTCTATGATCTCAGTAATTTGAGATGAGAGAAATGCTAATTATAATAGAATTTGTATTAGGAAATAATTTTTAATTTAAAAGCATTACTGTTTGCACACATTATTAGGCATTCTATAGTCAACAATTAAATTAAACTCTAGGCACTAAAGGTTTCAGAAGTGAGAAAAATTACCATCCCTGATACAGAAATGCCTTATAACTATGTATTTAATATTTTTCTATTTTCAGTTGTAAAGAAGCAGCTTTCAAAAAACATCTAAAATATGATGTGTGAAGGATTATTCTTAAACATAACATGATTTCATCCTTCTATGACTATTTCACACTTTATTTACTGAATTAAACAAAGTGTGTAGGAAGAAGTGACTTAAATTGTCATTACTCATACCATGGGAGGTCTTTGGTTCAAGCACGTCTTCTTTAGTAGCTTCGCTTGGTTGAGTGGACTATCCAAAGGCATGTTCATTTTCTTTCTGTTTAGAATTGTCTTGACAATGGATTACAGAGCCGGACGTATTGTCTCAAATACAACTTATGTGCTAGCCTGGAATTTCCCAATTGAAGAGTGCATAAAAACACATCATATTTCTGTGGATCTGAGCTTCTATTCCTTAATAGGAAACCCCAAATACGATGCTGTTCGTCAAAATGTTACCTTATTTTATCCCAACAAACTTGGCCTCTATCCTCACATAGATTCAGCAACAAGTGAAGAAAAAACACGGAGCAATTCCTCAGACGGTAAATATAGCAAAACATTTACAGGCTGTCCAAAAAGAGACATTGAACGTTACTTACCAAAAAGACGAATTAGGCTTGTCTGTAATTGACTGGGAAGAGTGGAATCCTATCTGGTCAAGAAATACCGAAGGCAAAAAAATTTACCAGACAAAATCAATCGAGACAGTAAAGCAAAATAACACATCCCTCACAGATGAAGATGCTGAGCCTCTTGCTAAAAAAAGAATTTGAAAATGCAGGAAAAGAATTCATGCTGAAGACTTTGCAATTGGGATTGAAACTACAACCAAAAAACTATTGGGGTTTTTACAATTATCCTGAATGTTACAATTATAATTATGAAAACAATGACATTTACACTGGCAGTTGCCCAGAGGAAGAAAATAAAGTAAACGATCAGCTGGACTGGTTATGGAAGGAAAGCACTGCTCTTTACCCAACCATTTATTTGAACACAAAATTACAAAGAAGTCCAATTGCTGCACTCTTTTCCCATAATCGAATTAATGAAGCCACTCGCCTTGCTAAAGTACGAGATCCTAATAATCCACTTCCTGTTTTTGCATATGTGAGTCCAGTTTTCACTGATAAATCAGCAGAATTTCTTTCTGATGTAAGTAAATCAAGGTATGATAACAACAAAATAGTCACCACAGCACGATTTGGTATTAACTAAATTCATATGTAACAGCTTTTTAGGAACAACCCTATATAATTTTATATAGAATCACAAGTATAAATTAAGACTCTAAGTCATTTTTGTTTTAATCAAGTCTACAGTCAAGGGGTAAAGAACGTATAGCCAATAGAATAAATCAGTTTGTTTTCACTCTGAAGTACTTGCTTTTTTTTCTTTCTTTTTGAGTCACACCTGGCAATGCTTTCGGGTTACTCTTGGCTTTACACTCAGGAATTACTCCAGATGGCACTCCGGGAACATAGAATGCCTGGAATCAAACATGGGTTGGCCACATGCTAGGCAAACGCCCTACCCACTGAACTATCTCTCCGGCCCAGTGCTTGCTTTCTTGACAATTGACGAAATGAACTTAATGACAAATATTTTGATGTACAGGAGGACTGAGGCAATGTAAAAACATAATAAGTGATACCAAGAAGGTTAACGCTTTCTGGCTTAGCATGATTAGGTTCTGAATTACACTCCCATGAAGGTCATGTTCATATTATTTTTCTTGACCCTTTCTTTCACAATTGCAGATTGACCTTGTAAATACAATTGGTGAAAGTTATGCCCTTGGGGCCTCTGGAATTATAGTGTTTGGAAACTACAGTATAAACCAAACTAAGGTAAGTTAAACTGATAATAAACAGATGAAAACATTTTGTAATATAATGTATTGGGATTGAGCGGTACTTTATAGTCAATATGTGATATTCTTTGCACGTAGACGTATATGTTTAATGATAATCATTGAATTGAGCGTCCTTGCTTTTGTAAATGTACTTAATAAGAGTGAAAAACTTCACTTGTGACAGTAAATATATCAGAGATACAAGATATAAATGAGAGTAAATAAAATTAAAAAGTAAAGATGATTGAAGACTAGATTTTTTTAAGGAAGCAATTATGTGGAATTAGGGGAAGCAACTATGTGAAACCATTGTAAATTCTCCACACTATTTCTCTGTTTAAAAGGTATTGGGAACTCTATTCTTTATAAAGAATAAATATGAAGTTTCCCAGTTCATTTGTTAAGATGAGTAATTTAACCATCCACATTTAAAATTTTATTTAATTTTAATTTCCTATTATTCTACATTCTCATATCGTCTCCAGTACTACTTAAAGTTAAGCAGTTCTCCAGATTTTTTTTGGTGGGCGGTTATCCACACCCACTTTTCCTCAGGACTTATTCCTTGTCCTATGCTCTGGGATAACTGTTGTTAGGCCCATATAGAGTGCTAAAGACGGAATCCAGGTTGACCACAGGAAGGCAAGCGCCCTATTACTGTACTGTTTGCTTCTGTCCTTCAATTTTAACATGCCTGTTGTCTGTCAATGCCACTCACTCAGCATTTTTACTTTGTACGCCTTACTGCTATATCCCCTACATTTCTTAATTTAGCCTGGCAAGCTGCTCGTGTTGTATTTGATATGCCAAATACCAGTAACATTTATATTAGGTCATTCCCATGACCTAATATAATGGTTTGAGACTCTTTATGTTCCTGGAGCAAGAAGATGCCTTTGGGTTCTACTAGCATGAGACAGGATATATGGAGATATTACTGGTGCCCGCTCTAGCAAATAGATGATGAACGGGAAGATCGTGGATCGTGATCCTAATCATAGAATAGTATTTTTTTTCTATTTTATGTCCTTCATCATCAATAGTCTTATTCAATTAGGTTCCCTCTCATTCATTGACAATTTCAGAGAACCAATAATTGTAATATCTATAAATTAATAAAGTAATGATTTCACACTGTGATGCTAGAGGAAACAAATGATGTGTAGTTTCTAATAAAACTCATATATCCCATTCAAGGGTAATTTAGTGTTAAATAATATTGTACGCATAAATTATATATTAATATTAATGTGGTAGAAAGATAACCGATGTAAGGACATATTCAATTTGCAGTTCTATGCAGAGAATTTTGAAAGATATGCAACAATGAAAAAAAGTGCTGTCTAAGAAGGGTATTGTCTTATTAAGGTTGACTCTAAATGATGATGTGGTATCTAGTTTGTTAAAATTATAGGACAAAATAAGCTAAATGGAGGGGAACAGTAAGAACACCTAGAAGTTATCTTGCCATGCTATAAAACATTTAGCATTTCTAAAGAGAAGAGAGGGTTTTACAAGAGAACTGATAAACTACATCAGGCCGTATATTCATAGTGAGTTTATGACTTTTATCCTAGCCATTATGCAAAGCTATTATTGGAATATAAGGGTTTTTCCACCCTTCAATAAAAGTTCTAACAAAACAGACAATTTAAACAACAAAAATCATTATTATCTTATGGTTCTAATAAAAGTTAAAGATTAAACTCAAACACTGAAAATCAAATAATCAGCAAAGTTTTACTGAAAGAATAAGAAAGAGTTCTCTTTCTACAGAGGATTTAACTAGCTCATTTGGATTGTGTGCAGAATTCTCCTCCTTGGTTTAAAACAATAAAGGCTTGTTTTCCACCTGCTTCTGGATTAATGAAGATAATACATTTTTTTAGTTGAATCTTCTCTCTATCCTCAAAGCCAGATGCTTTTTTGAGTCATTTTCTTTGACCTTAGAATTTCATTTATATTTTATAGAAAAAAATGTTTCTGAATTCTATATACGTCATGTGATTTTTTCTGAAGCCATATGAAATGATCTCATAATCTTTTACGCTTAATCATATCTATGTTACCACAGGCACAGGTTAAAATATGGTAAGAATAGCTCCATAAACTATTTTTCTGATTACCGTTTATGAAATCATACCAATGAATGTAAGAAGAATAAATTTAAAGGATCTGATAAGATATATTCTGACTTATCTGTGGACCTCACTCTACCACTTACTTTGGTGACCTGATAGATAAACCAGTTAGCTTGCTTCATGGAGATGTTTCTTAATCATCCAAAATAAACATAATGATCCGTGACAACACCAATAGTAGCACCAGTAGGGCATTTACCTGTACACAGCTGTCTTGGATTCCATCCTGGCAAAACATTGTCCTAAAAATATAATGACATGCGCTCATTTTTACACATTTTGGTTATCCATTATTCATGTTCTGCCAAAGGCTATATTTCATAATGAAGTGTATACTTTTCATGTATCAGTTGAGGATGTGTCCCTAATTCCACTGAACCCATGCTAAAACAGGCATACTAATATAATATCTTGCCCATAACTGTAGCAAATATTCTATGGCCAAGTATAAGGCAGTTTAAGCATCAAGCAATTATTACATGGGATAAATGTCATGTGAAAAGTCCCTGAGAAATTTTAAAAATACTTTTGAAATACTATTTCTCTTGTTACATTAAAGAAGATGAATTTTCTTTTATCTCATCTGGTTTATATCTTTCTTGCTTTCATATTTTAGTTTTAATGATAAACTAATCCACATATCATCTAAATTATTCCTCAATGTTTTGGATTTCCTATAAATTTTACAGGATGAATGCAAGAGTCTACAAAACTTTGAGCAGAGAACATTGAGTATTTACTTAATCAATGTCACTTTAGCAGCTAAGATGTGTCACCAAGCACTTTGTCAAGACCGAGGATTCTGTACCAGGAAAGACTGGAATTCAAGTGACTACCTTCATCTCAACCCAAAGAATTTTTTCATTAAGTTTGGGTACTGTAACAAGTACATAATATTTGGGGAACCCTCAGTTGAAGACCTAAAGCAGTTTTATGACAAATTTGATTGCAGTTGTTTTGCCAATATGACTTGTAAGAAGAATGATAATATAGAAAATATTAAAAGGGTTAGGGTGTGCATTAATGAGGAAGTTTGCATATCGGCCTATGTAAACCCAGAAAGCAACACCTCTCCTTCTATGCACAATGAAACACTTGCTACAACCACTCCAACCCTCACAAAATCCACTACAGCCACTACGGCCACAAAAGCCTCTATGACCATAACAACCACTATGTCCACAACATCCACTACAGAGTCTGACGAACCTATTTTTAACTGCTCCATGAACTTAAATATCCCAGAAAATCGTCTATAATATCACATAAACTTCTAGTTTTCTGAAAATCATATAGGTGTACCAAATTGATGTGAGAACAGTCTTGTAAACAATCAAATAAAAGCTGTCAAACAATATAGAATTCTCTGTATTGATATATTTATGTTATAATATTTAACATTTAATTTTGTCAGATTAATATTTGGAAAATCCAATTAACTTTACATTAATTGGCTATTTGAAATATGAATAAAGTATCCCTCTAAAATAGCTTACTTTTCTGGAAAGGGATTATTTGCCACACCTGGAGATGCTCAACAGTTACTCCTAACCTTAGTCTCACGATTTACTCCTGGTGGTGTTTGGAGGACCAAATGGAAAGCCATAGATGGAACTCCGGTCAGGCAAAGTCAAGGCTTATGCACTTTGTTATCTCTCCAGTCAGTTCTTTCTTTAAGCAAAATGTTTCAAATAATTCAGAGATTCCTGAATTATTACTAGTTAATAAATGAAAATTGATTAGGTACATATTTTTTTCAAAAGGGGGTAGAGATATGGTACAATCAATGGGTTATGTATTTACCATGCCTGGGGCTCGTGCTAGCATCACAAATAAGCACCTGAGAACTGTCAGGAAATGTCCACAACAGAGTTAGGAATAAGCCTTGACCATCATGAATGTGGCCCTCAGTCAGAAAAAGAACAGATGTATACAGCAGTTTGTCTTTAAGTAAATGAAACTTGATACTGGATTTTGATAAAATCTTCGATTGACTTCAATCTGATTACGGATATGCCATAATATTGAATTTAAAGAGATTTTTCTAGCTTTTGTTTTCCAACTGTTATGAGTAGATTGG
Organism: Cryptotis parvus; assembly: GCA_021461705.1. NCBI lineage: Eukaryota > Metazoa > Chordata > Mammalia > Eulipotyphla > Soricidae > Cryptotis > Cryptotis parvus. Next base: position 193,119 of record JAJIBD010039307.1, on the reverse strand, counting down.
GAATATTTTCTTTATTGTGCATAGTGCATCTAGTTAGAGTTGCATCTTATGCACTCATTCTATCAAAGACTAATCAAAAGACCTGTACACTTTGAGGTCAACCTTATTTCTTAGAAAAGTGAATATTTCAATCATACAAATTTACTGATAATAGGTGTACAAGTACTTTGTCATCATAATAAAATGTTACAAATTGTGAGGTGGAAAAAGTGTCTTTTAAAATGATGTGATCTAACAAGGGTGGCGTGGATGTAGGGAAAAGGGGACTATCATCCATTGTTGGTGGGAATGTCAGCTAGTAGAGACTTTTTGGAAAACTCTATGGACATTCCTGCAAAGACTAGAAATTGAGCCAGCCATAACACTCCTGAGGATATAGCCTAGGAAGCAAAAAACACACTGCGGAAACACCATCCACACTTTTATTTTCATAGAGCACTATTCACAATAGCCTGAATCTGGAAACAATCAGTGTCCCCGAGAGCTAATGACTGGTCAAAGAAACTGTAGTACATCTACACAATGGAATACTATGCAGCTGTTAGAAAAAAAATGAAGTTATGAAATTTGTGTATAAATGGATGGACATGGAGAGGATAATGTTGAGTGAAATTAGCCAGAAGGAAAAAAGACAGATATAGAATGAATGCATTCATTAGCATGACATAAATATATACATAAACATATTATGATACCAATATCCAACATCAGGAGAAATATGGATCAGGAGATCTTGTCAAAGGTGGAAATGACCATAAACGTGTGGTAGTCAGAGGTTAGGTAAGGCAGAATGGAACAATGTGCTAAAAATTGTCGAAGGTGCAAAGACCAACATAGAACTGAACATTAAGTACAGGCAAAAAATACACATGATAACTTCTAAATGTATTTATTGTAATCCACAATGTGTAAGGGAAGGAAGAGAGAAAGAGAAAGAGATAAAGAACCTGCCATAGAGGCAGGCTAGGGAGGGAGAATGGAATTGAGGACATTGGTGGTGGGAAATGGACACTGGTGGAGGGATGGGTGTTCGAGCACTGTATGACCAAACCCAAATATGAACATCTTTGTAATTATATGCCTCACGTTGTTACAATAAATATTAAAAAATAAATAAAATGATTTGTTCTACTATATGATGGAGACCCAATAATGAACATCTTTGTAATTGTACATCTCATGGTGGTATAATAAAAATTTAAAAAGTAAATAAATAGAAAAAGATTTTTTTCTAATAATACAAGATTTCCTATGCATATATTTGCTCCATTTATTATTTCATCTCATAATTTCAGTTTATTGAATAAAAGATAACTTTGTATTCACTAAATTATTCATTAAATTGTTTTAGTACAGACTTTACTCTTGGAGTAGTATGTCTTCAAATATAACATATCTAAAAATATACAATTTCTTTTTTACTTAATTACCAAATTTGAGACTACTGTGCATGTGTAATTCCTTCCTTTATGAAACCATCAATATATTTCATTCTGAAATCATTTGAGAGTTTATTCTCTGCTAAGGTTAGTATAGTCACAGAGCAGTCAAGAAGATGTAGGATGTTTCTTATATTTAGTGGACAAGCTGTCTTTTCTCAGACTTATGAAGTGGAAAATGACAACAGTGTGTGAAAATATTATGACAGATGCTCACATATTCAGGCAAGCAAGTATTATTCATTGATGTAATGGAATAATTTCATTGGGGTCATTAAAGAAATAGTCTCTGATGTCTTCAAGTTGAATAGTAATTAGTCTCAAGACTTAATCACATAATCTGCACACTAATTACTAATCGCCTAAGTGCGGAATCACATAAGGCTATGTGAGTAACTGTGGGGACTTGTGATTAAGCAAGTAATATTTGTAGATGTAACGGAATACATTTAATGGCATCATCAAAGAAATAGTCTCTGATGTCTTCATGTTGAACAGTAATTAGTGTGGAGACCATAATCAATATCACTCTAGCTGCTAAAATATGTCACCATCCACTTTGTCAAGACTGAGGATTCTGTACCAGGAAAGGCTGGAATTCAAGTGACTATCTTCATCTAAACTCAAACAATTCTTCATTAAGTTCGGGTACTGTGACAAGTACATACTATTTGGGGAACCCTCAGTTGAAGAGCTAAAGCAGTTTTATGACAAATTTGCTTGCAGTTGTTTTGCCAATGTGATTTGTATGAAGAATGATAATGTAGAAAATATTAATAGAATTTGGGTGTGCATTAATTAGGAGGTTTGCTTATCAGTTTTTTGAAATCCAGAAAGCAACAGCTTTCCTTTTATATACTATGAAACAATCACCACAGCAGCCACCCCTGAAACTACCACAACATCCACTACAGATGATGAAGAATCTATTCATTAACTGCTCTATCAACTAAGAGATCACAGAGAACTTCTCTGTGTGAGTGAGTCTAAAATCACTCAGTCTCCTAGTTCTCTGAGAATCCTATCATTGTATTTATGAAGAAGAGTCCTATCCTGAACAGCAAAGAAGGAAAAGCTGTCGAAGTATATGGAACTCTCTGAATCAATGTTTTGCATTATAATGTTTAGCTTTGTCAGATGAATACTTAGCAGGTACAATTAACTTTATTTTAGTTTGATATTTGAAATGTGAATTAAAATGCTTCTGAAACAGGTTATTTACTTGTGGTAGGGAGTTTATCAGTTACACCTGGTGGTGCTCACTACTTCACTACTTAATCCTGACCATAATCTCAAGATTTACTTTTTTTCCTTTTTCAGTCACACCTGGCAATGCTCAGGGGTTACTCCTGGCTCTGCACTCAGGAATCACTCCCTGGCGCTGCTCGGGAGACCATATGGGAGGCCGGGAATTGAAACCAGATGGGCACAGGCCGGCTGCGTGCAAGACAAATGCACTACCTGCTGGGCTATTGCTCTGGTCCTTCATAACTTACTTTTGATGGTGTTTGAGGGAAGCGATGGGTAGAACCTGGGACAGGAACAGCAGGGCTTATCCTCTTTACCACTATTCCAGTCAGTTCTTTTTTTAAAGCGAAATGTTTCACATAATTGAAATATTATTGAATTAAAACTGATTAACAAATTAAAATTTATTAGGTCTATAAGTTTAATATATGGGTAGAGACATAGTGCACTCTGTTGGTTATGTCTTTACCATGCATGTGGTTGACCCCATTTAGGACTTAGCACCACAATTAACCCCCTGTGAACTGTCAGGAAACATCCACGAGAAACCTAGGAATAAGCCTTGAGAATTGTGTGTGTGGCCCCCAAATTAAGAAAAAACATCATAGTGAAGTTTTTCTATAAGTAAATGAAACTTGATACTGGATATCAATTTAATCTACACTTGATTTAAATCTTATTATGAACACGCCATAACATTGAGTTTTTAAGTAAATGTTCTATCTTATATGATATATTAAATATATCTTTTAAAATATTTTATTATACCACCATTAGAAATACAATTACAAGATGTTCATGTTTGAATTTTGGATCTACAGTGTTCCAGCTCCATCCTTCCACACCTGCCCATCTCCCATCACCAAAGTCCCCACCTCCCTCCGCCTTCCCTAGCCTGCCTCCATGGCATGTTCTTTATCTACTCTTTCTCTCTTTCTCTCTCTCTCCTTCTCGCTTCCCTTTCTTACACATTATGGATTGCAATATATTCTAGAACATGATTGGTTCCACTAGTTTGATCCACTGGGTCCAGGCAATAAAAACGGCAGCTATTGAGGTGACCGAATCTCATCCTGCTGTTCTGAGGTGCAACAGAGCTGATGAACCCACTCTGAAAACCCATCTTGCCTCCTGGGAACCTCAAGGTCAGCTGAGCTAGGGGAGAGCCAGATGGCAGCCCCCACCCTGTGCTTCTGAGTTTCTGCATCATGGCCGAGAGCCCCAAGGCACTTCATGAGCAGGGCCCCCAGGCCTCTGGGATGGGTCAGAGAGGGGTAGGTGTACCCTAACTCCATCTCCAGGAACACCCTGTGACTTCCACCTCCGAGAGCCACCTACTTGGGCTTGAGCTTGGCTGCTCTGAGCTGTTCTTGAAATCACTGTTCGCTCTAGCGTGGGTTCTGATGAGCTGTGAGGTCAGGAACATGTTAATGGCAGCTATTAAGGTGATAAGGTCTCATCTGCCTGCTTCTGAGGCCCTACAGTAACAAGAGAACTTGTCTGAAATAGAAAATGACCAGATGCACAGTAATCACAGAAAGAACAAGGAGAAGCTTAAACTTCTAGAGTGGAACCAATTGAAGGGCTATAAACTCTGTGGTATTCTCAGAATGGGGACAGAATGGGCCTAATCTCTTCTCATCACTTCCCTATAACACCATTTAAAAAACACAGCAGTGCTGAAGACACCCATAATTTTCCTGAAGAAAAAGGGTGCAAGTTCACAAATTATCTTAAAAATCTTTCCTGGTAAAAAGGTCCAGACTGACAACTCTGGGACCTTGAGACTGGACATAGCAGGTTATCCTTTTTGACTATAATCATAGCAGCTCACAGCCATACACACACTCTACAACAAAAGAAAACACCATCCACAATTAATCTTCATTTTTTCTCACAATCAATCTCAGAAGTAAAATGAATGGCTCAATCTTCCAGGTGGGAAAATCTTCAGGATGGAATATACAGGGTATTTCAAATGGGAGAATTCCAAGTGCCCTCTGACACCACTCCCAGAACCCACATACTCACCAGCCCCATTCATACACACACATGCACACACACACATGCACACACACAAGCACATACACCATCTTGCAAGCAAAGATCCAGCTTCACAACTAATCAAGATAAGAATGAGGAGAAGCTGAATCTTCCCAGTTAACTCCAGTTTATGGTTTTAAAACTCTGCGATATTCTCAGAATGAGGGCTGACTGATTTCCCCAGGATATCTCTCTCAGCCACAGTACAACCAATAGCCCCTTGTCACACCTGTCATCTTGCGATGGCCACGCTCCACAACTAATCTTGATAAGTACATGATGTCTCTAAATCTTCCCACAAATACTTGTCCATATTGACATTTTTGGGGTCTTGAATGGGGGTATGCATATTCCCCTTTCTACCTGAAATCATTGGAGTGAGCCACTCCCTAGACTTTCATACATAGAAAAACGATAGCTCTACAATATATCTCATAAAGAACAACTTGTAGAGACTCTTCTTGCTTGGGACTATACTATAGGCTGAAAACCGAGGTCTTCTGAGAAGGGGGTCTGAGCCCATTTTTCCTTTCTGATTTTGAATGCCAACAGTCCACAGTACACCAGACAGCATCCTATGTAAAAATGTTCTACACCACAAGTGATCTAGTTAAAAAAAAAAAAAAAATATATATATATATATATATATGTGTGTGTGTGTGTGTGTGTGTGTGTGTGTGTGTGTGTGTGTGGGACGCCGTGGGGCGCCCTCTACCGCCTGCAGTGAAGAACGACCACAACAGGATTCTTCTTAGAACACGCTTTACTGGAGCTCCCAACCCTCTGCACAAGCTGCCTTTATACAGCGCTGGTCGGCGTGTCCATTTCCCATTGGCTGGCGCAAATGGTGTGGGTCGGCGTGTCCACTTCCCATTGGCCGGTGCAGGTTGTACGAGCTCATATGAGCTCTTACGAGCTGATGAAACATGCCCTAATTGGACAAAGCCCAAAATCACACCACGCCAGGGACTCTGCGCATACGCGGGACACAGGACCCTGCGCATGCGCCGAAACACAGGGGGGGGAAGGCAACATGGCAGTGGGCGGAGTCAGTAATGGCTAAAGAGGTGCCCGTGCTAGGCAAAATAACTTCTAGCACAAAATGGCGCCCAACATCTCCCCCTTTTGTCTTTATATAAGACACCCAGGCATCTACCTGATCAAGGCCAATACTTCTTCAGCACCAGCCAATCGAGGGTGGTTGCCTGGAGAAAGAGACAACAGCGTTACACCTTTCCTTGTGCAATGGCACTAAGCCTAATAAGTGCAAAGGCTGTAACGTGCTATTGAACATGTCTTACAGGGTGCAATGGCAACAAGACCTCCTGGTGCCAAGACCATGTTCAAAGATCTCTCTTGAGGCTAGCAAGCCAAACCTGGGGAGATGCGCCTTGCTCCAAGGCTGCCATGGCCTGTATGATTACAGCTTTATCCTGGGCATGACTTGCTCTAAGTTTGCGTAACAACCAGAGGCAAAGAAACACGCCAGCACAGCAAATTGCACCAAAAATTCCCACCCCCACCCATTCCTTAAAGAAGTTAAAGGCGGAAAACATCCACTCAGTAAAATCTCCAAGGGTAATGGGTTCAACTTGGGTGGCGTTAAGAGCAACAATGTCCATCACTTGCCGATATAACAAGTCCCGTCTCCTGCGACCAACTGCCCGGCAAGATATTTCACAATCATTTTGCTTTCGTTGTTTAACTTTTCATATTGGCACTGGCATCGGCCATGTCCTGGTTATCGCCCGAAGTCATTCCTTCTTCCCGAGCTCTGCTGCAGACTCATCAGTAACATCAAAATGATCAGCTCTCTTGTCATCTTGATGGATGAAGCGCGTCAATCTTTCCGGTAACCAAATTGGATCTTCCTTGTCCTGTGGAAAATACAAACAGCTCCCTGGATCTTGATATTAAAGATCCGGTCCATACCATTTGTTATCCAAAACATTTTTCCATTTTACTTTTATATTAGTAGAACAAACATTATTGGCATGTCGATCGGCAGTTGAGAGGCCTTCGTCATTCAAAATTAGAAAATTTAAAATAAATAAGGCAAGAGACAGTCTACCTTTTGGGTGGATAGCCTTCAGATATTCCCCCTTTTTGTTTTTGTAATAACTCCTTAAGAGATCTGTGGGCTCTTTCTACTACACCTTGGCCCTGAGGATTATAAGGCAAGCCAGTGATATGGTGAAGTTGCATCTTGGTGCAAAATTGTTGAAAACCTTTAGAAGTATAAGCAGGACCATTGTCCGTTTTAGTGCTCGAGGTTTACCCCAAGCTGCCCACGCCTCCAAACAATGAGAAATGACATTAGCAGTTTTTTCACCACTCAATGGCGAGGCGTGAACCACACCTGAACATGTATCAATAGAAACATGAATATAGCTTAATTTTCCAAAACTTGGGATGTGAGCAACATCCATTTGCCAAAGATCTCCCAGTCGAATACCTCTTGGGTTTACGCCAACATGAGGTACGGACAAAAATTGTGCACAAGAGGTACATGATTTAACAATATTCTGAGCTGTTTGTCTTGAAAATTTGAATTTTAAACATAAGGTACGAGATGGGACATGGTATAGTTGTTGTTCTGCGGGTTACATGGCAGGGGTTTGGTAAGCTCCAGATCATACCTTTCCCTCTCATATACCACCGCAGTTTCCTCTGACTCTGTCTCTTCCTCTGAATTAAACATGTCTTTCCTTTCCTGTTGCAGGACTCCTCTAAGGGCTGCTGCATCTGCTCTGAATTGCTGCCTGCAAATCACTTCACAGATAAGGGGTAATCTAAATGTGGCAGTTTATCTGACCATGTATGCTGTACTAGCTGGTATAAATATTCTCCCATGCTACCACAATCATCGTGGGACTAGCTAGATCTTACCAGCATATTAGCCTGGCCACGTAGGACCCCTAAGTAATTAGACCAGAGAGAAATGCTGTTTGCTTCCAAGCAAACAAGCATGGCTCCCTGATATACTCAAAGGCAACTAAAAAAAATAAATTAAAAAAAATTAAAAAAAAAAATACAAAACTACCATGAAGTAGAAGAGACTTGTGAAGGCTTGGAGAAATATTTAACTGGCATTAATATTAGTGTTTGGTACAGAGACATGCCATCTCAGAAACCCCCTTCTCTACCCTATAAAGGCATTTCCAGGCAGATCTTGGCTCAAAACATTAGCATACTAAAGGGTCTAGGTGAGGTGCAGGGAGGGATTACCTAAGGGCATTTGACCCTCCCTGCTTTCCATAACAGTGGGAGGCAGGTCTGAGTTGCAGGGGTATAAACTAGCCTGTTTCCTCTCATGCTCGCTTCTTTTTGGGCTCTCACTTTGTGAGCGCTCACCCTTCTTGGAAGTCTTGTCTTCTCCTTTTACAAGGCCTTTACACGTGGTGGTCGGCATCTTGGCCTACACGTGGCTGGGGTTCTAGCCTGGAATCCTAAGCACCGGGCTTTTCCATTTGCTGATTTGTATGCCTGAACCTGTGATAAGTAAAGCCTTTTAAAAGTGCATCGGATTCCTGAGTTTTCATCCATTCCTCGCCAGCCGGAGGTAGAAGGGAACTTGCTTCCTGGCACTGTCGGGGACCCCGTGGAGCTCCCGACACTTTCCTCCTCAGATTCTGAGATTGACAAGTTTGAAAATTCATCCAGAATTGAATATAGTCCTGGAGGCTTAGTTACCTTTTTCCCTGAGAAAATTCATCCAGAACTGAATACAGTCCTGAAGGCTTAGTTACCTTTTTCCCTGATCAGGCCTTTGTTTTTTCTTTGTGTACACCTTGCTTTGTCTTTTGCTCCATTCCCTTTTTAATTCCTCCACTTTTACTATTTAAATCGGATATGCTTTCTCAGTGCTCTGCGAGAATCCTGCTTCCCTCACGGAGAATGTCACCACATCTGTCTCCTTTCAGACAGGCACGAATTAGTCTCCATAATGGCAGGGTTCCCAGGTGTAATTTTTTCCTTTTCTCTCTTGCTGCTTAAATCCTTGCCAAGCCTTTCCCAGCAGAGGGCATTAACATTCCCCAAACTGCGAACCATGGAGCCGCAGTTTCTATATCCTCAAAAATCCTCTTACTGTTCTGTTCTATCATAAATCTCTAACTCTCTTTCTTTCAGCAGCCGCTGGATTGGCTGAAAATAAAACCCTCTATGCTGGAATTTGTGTTTCCCATATTGTGCACTTATCTACACACAGAACCAGCAAGTGCACTCCTTGCCGGGTTGGTGCCAGTGGCAAAGGAGGCAACACAGGGTCCCAAGCACAGAAATGACAAGCACAAGGATTGCAGCAACTACACACCGTCAACACCAAAAACAAGCCTGCCCATATATTACTTATCCGGAGGGGGAACTTACTGGCACTGCCACTCCGCTGGCGTCTAAGTTCTGAATCCTCCCGGAAAAACCGGGGGTCCTTACCTAGTGCCTGGGTGTTGCATTTTCCCGGGTTTCGGCACCACTTGTGGGGCGCCCTCTACCGCCCGCAGTGAAGAACGACCACAGGATTCTTCTTAGAACACGCTTTACTGGAGTTCCTGAAGTTTGAAACTTAAAATGGCGAAAGGACCCCAACCCTCTGCACAAGCTGCTTTTACACAGCGCTGGTCAGCGTGTCCATTTCCCATTGGCTGGCGCAAATGGGTGGGTCGACTTGTCCACTTCCCATTGGCCAGGCGCAGGTTGTAAGAACTCATATGAGCTCGTGCTGAGCTGATGAAACATGCCCTAATTGGACAAAGCCCAAAATCACACTATGCCAGGGACCCTGAGCATTCGCGGGACACAGGGACCATGCGCATGCATGGCTACAGGAAGGGAAGGCAACTTGGCAGTGGGCGGGGTGAGTAATGGCTAAAGAGGTATCTGTGCTAGGCAAAATAACTTCTAGCACAAAATGGTGCCCAACATATATATATATATATATATATATTTGGCATAGCATTTTTGGAAAAAAATATGAACATTCCTCCAAGGATTAGAATTTAAGCTCCTGTTTGACCCAGCCATGCAACTCCTGGGAATTTACCCTGGGTAGCTCAAAACACACAGCAGAAACACTATCTGCACTTATATCTTCATGGCAGCACTATTCACAATATCCATAATCTGGAGACAACCTTGTGCCGGAGAATGACTGGATAAAGAAACATTGGTACATGTACACAGTGAATACTATGCAGTTGTTAGAAATAGCGAATTTATAAAAATGCCTATAAATGGATGGACAAAGAGAGGCTAATGTTGAGTGAAATTAGCCAGAAGGTAAAAGACAGATATAGAATGACTGCATTTATTTGCATGACATCACTTGAACACTTGACATCCCTTTATTCATAGATTTTCCCGAACTGGTGCCAGTAACATTTCCATTTGACTCTATCATGTGCCAGTGTAGCCCAATGGCATCTGCTTGCTCCAGGAATACAAACAGCCTCATATTGTTCATTCAGGGTATTGAGGGAAGAAATCGGACCATCTTGTAGGTGGGCGGTCATGTGATCTATTGATGTCCCGTGGGATCCAGTTGGTAATGGCTCTATTCCAGTGGTCATCTCCAAATCGTTTTACATATCCAGACCATCTGATTTTTTGATGCCTTGGCAAAATGAGACAGCATACCTGACTATGGATTGTCGATGGGGGGGAAGGAACTCTGGATTCCTTCTCTCATTTGAGTGAGTTATAATATTCCAAGCAGAGGTCTATGGATTCCTCTTTGGGAGACCCGAATAGTGTTCTCATCCTGCTTTTTGTAGGGCACAGGTCTCTGAGGCATATGTTAATGCAGGGGCGAATGGTGGAGTCAAAGAGATGTGCCGGGCTGGAGGTTCTTTGTGATTTTAGCTATTTCTTTGATGGCTTTGAATGCATTCCATGCTGCTCTCTTCCTCCTGTGCAGCTCAGGTTTTAGGTCATTCATCATGTAGACTTCTCGATCTAGGTACACATAACTGCTGCATTCAGAGATGTTTTTCCATTGAGAGTGAATGGGACCTCTGGAACTAGTTCATTTCTCATGAACATAGTTTTATTGAGATTCAGCTGTAGACCTATCTTTCCATGTTCTCAGTCAAAGTCAGCCAGCATTTGTGCCACTTGGCTAATGTTTGATGCTATTAGAATGATGTCATCAGTGAAGTAGAGGTGGTGTAGTGCCGACCATCGATCTTCATAACCATTCCTTCCCATTCTAATTGTGTCATGACATCTCGAGGTTGGCACTGAAGATTTTTGGTGAAATGGTATTACCCTGCCAAACCCCTATTTTGACATCAATGATCACTTCCTTTTAGAATGGTGAGATCCTGGTGGTGAATCCGTAATACAGCTCACAAAGGATCTTGATGTATTGGGTTTGAACGCCCTGTTTGGCTAGGGCTTTGATGAATACTTTGGTCTCCACAGAATCAAAGGCTTTCTTTAAATCAATGAACATGAGACAGAGCAGCATCTTGTACTCCATACAAACCTCCATGAGCTTGGTTACCATGTGGATACGGTCAATTGTGCTGAATCCTTTAAGAAAGCCAGCTTGCTTGCGTGGTTGTCCTTCATCTAATATTCTGCCAATCCTATTCAGGATGACTTAAGTGAACAGCTTGTAGATGACAGACAAAAGGCAGATAGGGCGATAGTTGCTAATGTCGTGAATGTCTCCCTTCTTGGACAGTAGAACTGTCCTGCTGGTTTTCCATTGGGGAGGGCACCTTGCATTCAGACAGGTAGTGTGTGAAGAGTCGAGCCTGTGTGTTGATGAGCATTGATGGCAGATTCTTCAGGTGTTTGGGTCTGACTTTGTCTGGGCCTGGTGCTGTTCCCTTCTTTACCGATGAAATGGCATGTCGGATTTCAGAAGGGAGAATGTTGGGAATGACATATCCATCCCTGCGGAATATGGTATGTGGGCAGGTGGACGTGGCTATTAAGGAGATCTGAGTAGAAGTCATGGGTATTCTTCTCCACTGCCTTTCTGGAAGAGGTGATAGACTCATCAGGACATCGGAGGGCAGCCTTCTTGGTCTTATAATTGGCGAAGGACAGGCGGAAGATGAGAATGCTTTTCACAGCACCTGCTGCATCTTCTAGTATTTCTTCTCTTCTATCTTTGAGGTCTTCCTTTATCACTTCTCTGCACTGCTTTGCGAGCTTGGATGTTAGCATTTGGTCGCCTGAGGCTTGCTCCTTGATATTGCAAATGAGCTCGAGAGTTTTTGAAGACAGGTGTCCTTTTGTGGTTTTTCTCTCTCTCTGCATTCTTCACAATTTGAATTATATACAATACATTCAATTTATTATGTATTATGATAAAAAGAAGCTCATCCAATGTAAAACACAGAATGTTTTACTATTTGAAGAGTCAGCACAGCACATTAATAAAAGGTAAAAATATACTAATTTGTATAGATACACATAATTGATAACATTTCATATGTATTTACAGTGAAAACTCTGAATAAATTGGAGACTGAATACTTTTATTTCAGTAATTTAAAAATCACATTCAGCAAGACTACAACTAAATCATCACTAATGAGAAAATTTAGATTTGTTTATTTATATCAGACACAGTCATTGTTATCCACCTATATAGCTAATGTTCAAGATATTGCTGAAAGAACTAGCCATTGCAATTAAAAGTAAAAGAAACTGAAAAAAGTAAGACATTTTAATTGCATATTACTTAGGGTTATTTTTGGAATCATAAAGATGTCAGCAAAAGAAATTGTTAAAGAATCTGTATAAAGCTCTAGGGACTATTACCATTTTGATAATGATAATCTTCCAATCCATGAGCAGGGAATGTGTCTCCATTTCCTCAGGTACTCTTTTATTTCCTGAAGTAATGTTTTGTAGTTTTCTTTGTAGAGGTGCATTACATTCCTTGTCAAACTGATTCCTGGGTATTTGATTTTCTGTGACGAATTGTGAATGGGATAGTTTCTTGAATGTTCCTCTCTTCTCTTTCGTTGTTTGCATATAGGAAGACCATTGACTTCTGGTTTTGATTTTGTACCCTGCCACTCTACTATAGGAATCTATTATTTTTTAGGAGCTTGTTATTCTTCAAAGAAATTGAACAAATACTCCTGAAACTTGTATGGAATAATAAACCCCCATGAATAGCTAAAGCAATCCTTGGGAAAAAGAAAATAGGAGTTATCACTTTCCCAAACCACAAACTATACTACAAAGCAGTCGTAATTAAGACAGTGTGGTATTGGTATAGAGACAGACCCGTAGACCTATGGAATAGAACTGAATATCCTGAAACACACTCTCAAATATACAACCACTTGATCTTTGATAAAAGAGCAAAAATATTTTTTAATTTTTTATTTTTACAATTACAAAGATATACAATTAAAAAGTTCATATTTGGGTTTTGGTCACACAGTGTTCCAGCACCCATCCCGCCACCAGTGCCTATCTCCCAACACCAACATCCTCGGTTCCCTCCCCCTCCCCCAGCCCTCCTCCATGGCAGTTTCCTTATTTCTTTCCCTTTCTCTCTCTTTCTCTTTTCCTTCCCCTCCAGACTATGGATTACAGAACATACATTAAAGGGTTGTCATGTGTATCTTTTTGCCTCTATTTAATGCTCAGTTCTAGATTGGCATTAGTACCCTCGACAATTGTTAGCACACTGTTCCATTTTCTGTCTTCCCTAGCCTCTGACTCATACATGTTTGTGATAATTTCCACCATTGACAAGACCTCCTGATATATGTTTCACTTGACCTTGGATATTGGTATCATAATATGTACATATATATTTATGTTATGCAGATAAATGCAGTCATTCTGTATCTGTCTCTTCCTTCTGGCTAATTTCGCTCAACATAATCTTCTCCATGTCCATCCATTTATAGGCAAATTTTATAACTTCATTTTTCCTAACAGCTGCATAGTATTCCATTGTGTAGATGTACCAAAGCTTTTTATCCAGTCATCAATTTTTGGGCACTCTGGTTGCTTCCAGATTCTGGCTATTGTGAATAATGCTGCTATGAACATAAAAGTAGGGATGGTGTTTCCGCTCCGTATTTTTGGTTTCTCAGAGTAGATTCCCAGGAGTGGTATGGCTGGGTCAAATGGGAGTTCAATTTCTAGTCTTTGGAGGAATGTCCATATTGTTTTCCAGAAAGGCTGTACCAGCTGGCATTCCCACCAACAATGAATGAGTGTCCCCTTTTCCCTGCATCCACGCCAGCACTTGTTCTAAGAGCAAAAAATATTAAGTGGAGCAAAGAACACGTCTTCACAAATGGTTCTGGGGAAACTGGGCAGCTATGCGTAAAAACATGAACTTAGATCTCCTACTAATACTATGCATAAAAGTCAGATCAAAATGGATTATAGATTTCAACATCAAACATGAATCTATAAGGTACATCGAAGTGAACCTAGGATAAACACTCTGCAACATCTAAACTAAAATCATATCAAAAGACGAAACACCACTGACCAAGCAAATGGAAGCAAAGATAAGCAAATGAAATTATATAAAACTGAAAAATGTTTCTGCGGCTCAAAAGAAACAGTGACCAAGATACAAAGACAATCCACAGAGTGGGAAGAATATTCACCCAATGCCCGTCTGACAATGGTTTAATATTCAGATATATACCAGGCACTGGTAGCACTTCACAAGAAAAAAAAGCAGACAATACAATCAAAAAATGGGGATAAGAAATAAACAGAAGCTTCCAAAAAGAAGAAAGTTGAATGGCCAAAAGGCATATGAAAAAGTGCTCTTCATCATTAATCATCAGCAAGACGCAAATCTAAACAACGTGTCAGTCTCACACCACAGAGACTGACATACATCCAAAACAGCAAAAATAACTGGTGCTGGTGTGTGTTGCAGGACTCCTTTAAGGGCCGCTGCATTTGGCTCAAAACATTAGCATACTAAAGGGCCTAGGTGAGGTGCAGGGAGGGATTACCTAAGGACATTTAACACTCCCTGCTTTCCATAACAGTGGGAGGAAGGTCTGAGTTGCAGGGGTATAAACTAGCGGTTTTCACTTAGCGTGCGTTCTTTGGGGGCTCTTGCTCGCTGTGAGCGTTCGCCCTGCTTGGAAGCTTTTACACGTGGTGGTCGCCATCTTGGCCTACATGTGGCTGGGGTTCTAGCCTGGAATACTAAGCACCGGGCTTGTCCTTTTGCTGATTTGTATGCCTGAACCTGTGATAAGTAAACCCTTTTAAAACTGTATCGGATTCCTGATTTTCATCCGTTCCTCGCGGGCTTCGGAGGTAGAAGGGAACTTGCTTCCCGGCACTGTCGGGGACCCGGCGGGGCGCCCGACAGTGTGGATGAGGGTGATAAAGGGACTCTCATCAACTTTGGTGGGAGAGCTGATTGGTCCAGCCCTTTTGGAAAACAATATGGACAATCCTCAGAAAACTAGATATTGAGCTTCAATTTAATCCAGCAATACCACTCCTGGTAATATACCTGGGAGACACAAAAACACATAGCAGAAACACTATCTGTACTTCTTTATTTATCGCTGCACTATTCATGATAGCTAGAATCTGGAATCTGGAAACAACGTAAGTGCCTGAGAACAGATGACTGGCTAAAGAAACTGTGGTACAGCTACACAATAGAATACTATGCAGCTGTCAGAAAAGATGAAATTATTAAATTTACCTGCAAATGATTGGACATGGAGGCTATCATGCTGAGTGAAATTAGTCAGAAGGAAAAGGACAGATATAGAATGACCACATTCATTAATGGGATATAAATATATACCAGTGTTTTACTAAGTGTGGGAAATGGTAATGTAAGACTAGAACTCACCTTTGAATATACACAGAGACTTAAATGATAAACCCTAAATATATGCAGGGTTGGCTGCAATGTATAAAAGAAGAGGGAGAGAGATTCAGAGACAGAGACAGAGAGAAAAAAGAGAGGAAAAGGGCATACCTGCTGTTGAGGTAGCCTAGGGTTGGGCAGGATGGGATGTGGGTACATTGTTGGTGGAATGGGGCACTAGTGGAGGGATAGGTGCTGGAATACTGTATTACCAAGAACCAATTATGAACACCTTTGTAATTTTATGCCTCGGGGTGGTATAATAAAAATATTGGAAGAATTAAAAAATAAATAAAAAAATAAATCCTCAAAAAGATAAATTTACACAGTAAACTAATATACTAAAATCATTGCGCAGAAATATGTTTATTATACATAACTAATGATATAGTAGAGAAACATTTTAAAATTATCACATTTACAAGCACTTCATCAAAACTCAAGTACCTACTATCCGATCAAACAGAGGAGTTGAAATAGTATGAAATCTTATAATTCAACTCTTAGATATACAAAAGAAGATATAAGGAAATGGAAATATGGTCGTAGTTCATATATTGGGAGAGCAACCGTAGATAAAATTATGAAAAAAAGCAAGAATTTTTCAGATAAATTAAACCCCATAAACACTTCCATTGCATTATTTGAGGACTTTGAACAAATATTTCTAAAGTTTATTTGGTGCCATAGTACTCTCTGAACAGCAATTTTGATAAAACAAGATGAGGAGCATTGCCTTAATGAGAATCCAATCTTTATTACAAAGATATACCAATCAAAACCACAGGCTACAGATAAAAAGACACTCACTCAGATCATTAATGGTTCTGACATACTACCTTGATGTACTTGTGTAGGTGAAAACTGAAGAACTACCTGCATCCTTCCCTACTTCTTTCCTTCCTTTCTTCTTTCTTCTTTTCACACTTTCTTCTTGTCTTTCCTTTCTCTCTCCTTTTTCATCTTTCTGCCTACCCTTTCTACTTGCCCTTCATCATTACTTCTCTGTTCATTCCTTCTTCCCTTACTTTCTTCTTCCTCCCTCACTCTTCTTTCTTTTTCTTTCTTTTTCTGGAAGAAATGAGAGGGGAAATGAGAACACTAAAAACTGAAATATCATCAATAAAAACTCAGTAGATGAAATGAAAATGGCAATGGGTGCTCTTAACAGCAGGAGGACAGAATCAGTGATAAGACAGCAGCAGAAGACAGAATCAGTGAGAATGAGGATGAGCTTCAGAAAGCACTCAGGGAAATACAGCTAATTACATAGCACTGAAAATGGAATCAGCTGTGGAACAGAGAACACTGTGATGAATCGGAGAGGAACAACGTAAGAATAATTAGTCCCAGAGGGACAGGAAGACAACCCCAAGGAAATAGGTACAGTTAAAAAAAATTCTTGCATAAAAGTTTCCAGAGTTAAACACAGGTATCCATATCCAAGAAGCCCAAAGGGTAACAGCAAAAAAAAAAGACCTTAATAAAATGACTCCAAGACATATCCTAGTCAGAATAATGGATACCATAGAGAGAGAGAGACACAATTCTTTAAGCAGGAAAATCAAAGAAGGAAAGTTTATACAAAGCAGCATCATTCGACTTTTGGCATACCTAAGAAAAGAGACCCTATAAGCTTGAAGGTATTGGTGGGATATAGTGAAACAACTCAATGAAATAAGGTCTCACCAAGAATTCTTTACCTGGATGGACTCATTCATATTTGAAGGACAGATACAAGGTTTCTTGGTCAATAACAGCTCCGAAATTTCATAGACTCAAAACAGCCTTAAAAGAAGAGCTGAGATACTCTAAAAGAAGACAAACCCAAAAGAACAACAAACTTGTATAGAAATATGGCACAAAATCCCATGAAAACTATTTCTCTCAATGTCAATGATCTAAATGCACCAGTTAAGAGACACAGAATGGCAATTTTGATCAAAAAATGAGCCCAACATTCTGCTGTCTTCAAGAAACACATCTGAGATATTAGAGAAAAGACAGGCTCAAAGTTAAAGGTTAGAGAAAAATCTTCACTCAAACAACACCTCAAAAAGGCTGAGGTGGGCATATTAGTATCTGACAAAATAGACTTCCAGCCTGAAAAGGGTCAGAAAAAGACAGGGAAGGCAATTTCTTAATTATCAAGGGATAGTATGTCAGAAAAATATTCCACTCCTAAACATACATGCACTCACTGAGAGACCAGTCAAATACCTAAAATATACTACTAATAGATTTCAAAGAAACATTGACAGCAACATGACTGTAATTGGAGACTTCAATGCTGCTCTACCAACTTTTGATAGATCTACAAGACTGAAAATCACCAAGGAGATACTGACTCTAAAGGAAGAAATGAAGGAAAGAGGGCCAGCATATAAATTACAGGGAATTTCTTCCTCTAAATGCCAGGTACACATTTCTTCCAGCACACATGGAACATGCTCCAAGACAGATCACATGATGGCCACAAAACATACATCAATAAAATCAAGAAGATAGAAATTGTATCAGCTATTTATTCAAACCATGATGCACTGAAAATATAAGCTAACTTCACACACAAATAGAGTCATACTAACAAACTGGAAACTAAACAGCTCACTGCTGAGCAAACAGCAGATCATAAAAAAATTATAGAGGAATTTCAAACATTCCTGGAAACAAATGATACTGAAAACATTAAATATCAGAACTTGTGGGATATAGCAAAATCAGTATTTATAGAATACTTCATAGCTATGCAAGCATTTATCAGAAAAGAAGAAAAGAAGAAAGGGCCATATAAATAGTCTGACTTCATAGCTTATGATCTTAGAAAGCAACCAGAAAAGAAGCCCAGATCAGGCTGGAAGAAAAAGGTAATGAAACTTGGAATAAAAATCAACGAGCTGGAATCCCAAATAAACATTCAAAATATCAACAAAAATCAACAGATGGTTCTTTGAAAAAATAAGACTGACAAATTGCCTGGGAGAATCACAAGAAGAGGAAAGAAAACCTACATAAACAGAATCAGAAATGAAAAGGGGGACATCATAACAGAAACCACAAAAATTCAAAAGATCATTAGAGATTACTTTTAGAGTCTGTATGCCATGAACACAGAGTATGTAGAAGAAATGGATAAATTCCTGAATTCCTATAGCCTCCCAAGGCTGCAGCAAGATTTGGAATACCTGAACAAATCTGTCACCATTGAGGAGATTGAATCAGTGAGAAAAAGTCTGCTTAAACACAAAAGCCCAGATCCATATGGATTCACCAGCAAATTCTATCAAATATTTAGAGAACCTACCCTTCATCCTTTTCAAGTCATTACTGAAAATTGGAGAAACAGAAACACACTCAGCATATCACTCTGATACCCAAGTCAGAGATGTCACACAAAAGGAAACCTAGAGACCAATCTCCCTGATAAATACAGATGCTAAGATCTTCATAAAATACTAGAAAAGAGAATCCAAAGAGCGAGAAAAGAGATTATACACCCTAACAAAGTAGGATCCCTCCTAGGAATGCAAGGATAGTTCAACATCCTTAAGTCAATCAACATAATACATCATATCAATAAGAAGAAAATTAAAAAACAGATGATCATAAAAACAACTGCAGAGAAAGCTTTGAAAAGATCTAACACCCATTCAGATAAAAACTCTCCATACATGGGAATTGAGCGTACCTTCCTTCATATAGTCAAAGCCATTTATTACAAGCTCACTGTGAGCATCATTCTCAATAAAAAACACTATTTTTTTTCTGCGTCTTTTTTTTAATTTTTAATTTTTACAAATACAAAGATAAACAATTAAAAAGTTCATATTTGGGTTTTGGTCATACAGTGTTCAGCACCCATCCCGCCACCAGTGCCCATCTCCCACCACCAACGTCCCCGGTTCCCTCCTCCCCTCCCCCAGCCCTCCTCCATGGCAGGTTCTTTATTTCTTTCCGTTTCTCTCTCTTTTCCTTCCCCTCCAGACTATGGATTACAGAACATACACTAAAGGGTTGTCATGTGTATCTTTTTGCCTCTATTTAATGCTCAGTTCTAGGTTGGCATTAGTACCATTGACAATTGTTAGCACACTGTTCCATTTTCTGTCTTACCTAGCCTCTGACTCCCACACGTTTGTGATAATTTCCACCTTTGACAAGACCTCCTGATATATGTTTCACTTGACCTTAGATATTGGTATCATAATATGTACATATATATTTATGTTATGCAGATAAATGAAGTCATTCTGTATCTGTCTCTCTCCTATAAATGGATGGACATGGAGAAGATTATGTTGAGCAAAAAAACACTATTTACACCTTTTTGATCTAAGCGAGAATTATTTAATTTGAATCTAAAAGGAAAGAGACAATGTAGAATGAATCACAAAATATTATATAAAGGTATTTTAATAACTTTATTCCACAAAAAATTGGAAACTGGCATAAGTGCATTATTTTTAAGGTCCTGCACAATCTGAGATATAGAGAAAGAGGAAGCGAAAAACTTCCAGTAACCCCATCACTGACAATGAAATCAGGGCAATTACCAAACACTTCTAAAAGAATAAAATCCCAGGTTCAGATGAATTCTGTATTGAGTTCTGTGATACCTTCGAATGCAATTTGTATGGCTCCACCATATACTCTTGGACAAAGCATGAATTGATCACTTGATCACTTGAATCCCGTTATTCATCGATAATAATGGGAACCAACAAGGTTCACCAGGATTTTACATGGAGATGCTCAAGGAGGCAAGATATTTCAAGGATTAAACCAGAACATCATACAAACAAGGCATGTCATCTTTAACTTTTTAATCTACTATTTTATAAAGCTCTTGTCTTTAGTCTAAAAATTGTCCCTCTAATTGCGATCAAAACATCTGCTTTCTTTCTTAGCTTTGGATTCAAAAGGTGAGACCCCATTTTCATATTGTCCAAGATCAAAGCAACCACTTATTCCTTAACCTCCAGAAACATTTCTTTCTTCCAACATTACCATTGATATCTCATAGTCATCTCTTCTACAAATTCAATAATTATTTCTCATTTCTCAAAGATTTGGTTTTTCTACCAGCTTCTTGGCCACTTCTTGTTTATGTCTTTCCTTGACTTCACTTCACCATTACCACTAAACACCAAGAAATCAAAGCGGAATTCTGTCTCTAATCCACTTGAGCTTTCTTTTCAGCCTTTTTCAAAACTCATATTGATTTCTGTAGCTGAAGCAAACAACTCTCCTTTAAATGGCAATACTTACATCCATTTTTCTTTGAAGTTTCAGCCCTGCTTTCCAAAGAGTCCACTTAAAATTGTCACAAAGATTTTCTCGACATGTCTAAAATTGATCTCATCTTTTCTCACCTAAATCAGCTTCCTTTTTGAGTTTTTAAATTTTGTTTTCAAGATGCCGACATTCAATATACCAGAATCTGTCTGAACCTGTCCATATGTCACTCTCTGCACCCAACAAGTTCTCAGATCCCATAAATGCTTCCTTCAGAATGTTTCCTTAAACATTTTATTCCCTTTTATCACCGCCAATTCCAACCCAGTTTAGGTGTCTACTTAAACTTCTAAGCACAGTGTGCCTGTTTCAATTCCCTTCATGTCAATTAATCCAAGGATAGAGTAAAAATGGAAATTCTCCACACCCCTCCTTCTTATATCAACTTCAGGTTCCTAAAGATTTTCTCATTTCACCTCTTTTGCCATTTTCTATAGAAAATAAATTGTTCTCGAGACTCTAATGGAGCTATTCTTCATTTAATCCATCCAAACGTACCTCCTTTACCAGTCATCATAAATTCTCTTGTTCATAATGGTCCACATTTTCTCAAATTATGCATCTTGATGATGTCTGGAGGTGCTTGGGGCACCACATGGGATGCCAGGGATGGAACCCTGGTCACCCGTTGCTCTCCCCGCTGTGCTATGGCTTGCCCCCCCCAACAATACGCCTCACGAGGTGCCCAGGGGAGGATGGTGGGTTCTAGCCCTGGCCCACCACCCCAGTAGAGCCTTGTAACAAGAAGATGACTCCCCCACTCCATGAGGGGCCTCCATTTTCCACATCCGGACTTCTCTCTCGTCAGAACTCCACCCAGCAGACCAGCCTTTCACAGCCCGGTTTGGGCGGCCACTTGCGGCCACATGGTTCATCAATAAATGCTGTACTTAGAGATGACTACAAGAGTATGCTACCTGCATGGCAGAGCCTGGCAATCTACCCATGTTTTTTTTGATATACCAAATACCAGTAACAATTATAGACCTCATTCGGAATGGATTGAGGCTCTTTAAGTTCCTGGAGCAATCAGATGCCCTTGGACTCTACTAGCATGAGACAGGAAATATGGAGATGTTACTGGGGCCCACTCGAGCAAATCCATGATAAATGGGAAGACAGTGATACAGTGATTCATTGATATTTTTTGAGTGGGCGCCAAAAGCATTTCCATTGGACCCTATCACGTGCCAATGTAGCCCAATGGCATCTGGTTGATTCAGGAATATGAAGAGCCTCAAACAGTTCCTTCAAGGTCTTGACAAAGAAGTCTGACTATCTTGTAGGTGGGCGGCCATGTGATCTATTGACATCCCATGGGATCCAGTCAGTAACAGCTCTAGTCCAGCGGTCCTCTCCAAATCGCATTACATGTCCATCCCATATGATTTTTCGATGCCTTGACAAACAAGACAGCGTCCCTGATTCTGGAATAGCTACAGAGGTCGAGCTCCATTTTCTCGAAGATGTGATAGATCCATCAGGGCGTCGAGGGCAGTCATCTTGGTCTAATTTTTTTATAAAAAATTTTATGAGACCCACATAATTTTGATAAATTTCCATATCTATTCACAATGAAAACTCTGAATAAATTGGAGAGTGAAAAAACTTATTTTAATATTTTAAAGGTCATAATAAAACCACAGTTAATATCCATAATAAGAAAGCAGATTATTTTCTTTAATAGAAGACACAAACATTGCACAACTATATAGCTCTTGTTCAAGATATTACTGAAAGTCCTAGCCATTGTATTTAGAAAAGGAAAAGAAACTGATAAAAATAAGACACTTTCTGATTGCATATTACTTGACTTTTTTCTTAGGAATCATAAAGCTCTCTGAAAAGAAATTTTTTAGAGGATAAATTTATACAATAAATTAGTACACTAAAAATGATGCACAGAAAACTGTTTATTATGCATAACTAATGATATAGTAGAAAAACGTTTTAAAACTATCACATTTACAATCATTTCATCAAAACTCAAATATATGGTATCTGATCTAACAGAGGAGTTGAAATACTATGAAATCTTGTAATTCAACTCTTAAGAGAGAAAAGAGGACATAAGAAAATGGAAATATGTTCATAGTTAATGTATTGGGATAGTGACTATAGTCAAAATTACAAAAATATGCAAAGAATTTTACAGATATATTAAATCTCATAAACATTTCCATTGCATTATTTAAGAACTTTGAGCAAATACTTCTAAAATTTATCTCTGAACAGCAATTTTGAGAAAACAAGATGAGAGACATTGCCTTAATGAGAATTCAATCTTTACTACAAAGGTATACAATCAAAATCACAGGCTACAGGTAAAAAGAAATACACTCAGATCAATGAAATAGCATAAATGGTTCTGACATAATACCTCAATGAACTTGTGTGGTGCAAAATGAAGAATTTTTCTTTCTTCCCTCCTTCCTTCCCCTCCCTCCGTCTTTCCCTCCATCCTTCTTTCCATCTATCCTTTTTCCCCTCCATCCTTCTTTCTTTCCTTCATTTTTCCTTTTTTCCTATCTTTCCATTCTCTCTTCTCTTTTTTCTGCCTACCCTCTCTCCCCGACCTTATTATTGTCCTTCATTTGTTCGTTCAGTCCTTCCCTTTCTAGCATTCCTTTCTTTTTACTTTCTTTTTTTTCTTTCTTTCTTTCTTTCTTTCTTTCTTTCTTTCTTTCTTTTCTTTCTTTCTTTCCTTCTTTCTTTCTTTTTTTCCTTCTCTTTCTTTCCTTCTTTCTTTCTTTCTTTCTTTCCTTCCTTTCTTTTTCCTTCTTTCCTTTTTCTTTCCTTCTCTTTCTTTCTTTCCTTCTCTTTCTTTCTTTCTTTCTTTTTTTTTCTTTCTTTCTTTCTTTCTTTCTTTCTTTCTTTTTCTTTCTTTCTTTCTTTCTTTCTTTCTTTCTTTCTTTCTTTCTTTCTTTCTTTTCTTTCTTTCTTTCTTTCTTTCTTTTTCCTTCTCTTTCTTTCCTTCTTTCTTTCTTTCTTTCCTTCCTTCCTTTTTCCTTCTTTCCTTCCTTCTTTCCTTCTCTTTCTTTCTTTCCTTCTCTTTCTTTCTTTCCTTCTCTTTCTTTCCTTCTTCCTTTCTTTCTTTCTTTCCTTCTTTCTTTCTTTCTTTCTTTCTTTCTTTCTTTCTTTCTTTCTTTCTTTCTTTCTTTCTTTCTTTCTTTCTTTCTTTCTTTCTTTCTTTCTTTCTTTCTTTCTTTCTTTCTTTCTTTCTTTCTCTCTCTCTTTCTTCTTTCTTTCTTCTCTCACTTTATTTCCTTCTTTTATTTTATTATCTTTCTATTCTTTCTCTCTTTCTTTTTTGTTTTTCAGTTCTTGAAAACTTAGTTTTTCAGAAACACAATTTTCCCAGATGCATTTGACTAAGAGGTTTTCTTTCCTTCAATATACTTAGCAATCCTCATTATTAAACATCTGAAATCTGATGTTTACCTAAGGTTGCATAGTTCTATTGTTCTTAAAGTCTATATTTATTCTATTTCCACTACTTTGGCTAATGAAGTTTTATAATATAGTTTATTTTCTTATACTTCTTTTTAATATATCATTTTGCACTATATATAGCAACATAAATACAGTGACCAAATTTGAAAGAGACATGAACATTAGCCGACTTCCTCTTCCTCCTCCTGCTTCTTTGTATAGTTTAAAATTACAGTTCTGGTTTTTAGAATTTCACCAGTTTTTACTATATACCTTTTAAAAATGGATTACAGCAAAGGAAACACAGTTGTTATATGATATAGTACATATACTATGAAAATGCAATTGTAATGAAGAATAGGCATAATTTATGAGAAAATGTAGGCAGAGATGTTTACTCTGGACTTTAGAATCAGTCAGTCAGACTGACTTTAGTCATCAGTCTACTCTGGCAATCACCATCTATATGCTCTATATAAGGACTGTGATAAAGTTTTTCCTGTTTAAGTTTTAATCCATTTTCTCTGGGATGGCTAACAACGCACTTTGCACTCTGTTTTGGTTACTTCCCCTAGACTAATATGTTCTATGCAGGGCCTGGTACAAATGATGCTTGATATTATTCTGTTGCTACAGAGGTTGAAATGATCCAAGGTTATGATTATGTTATAACCGAAGCTCTTTCTGGAAGTTCAGACACTGCTGATATAAGCTATACTTCATGACTTGGTTTAAGTTATACAATGTTCCAGTACCATCTTTCACCAGTGTATATATTTCCCACCAACAATGACCACACTTCCTCTCCTCCCACCCTCCCCTATGGCAGACACCTTCCTCTTTCTGTCTCTCTGAGTAAACTAAAGTTTTTAATAAGAGCTGATTTGCAGTAGTGAATCTAAGTCAGAAAACAGGTTCTTATAATGGGGAGGAGGGTATCATCAAGTGGCAATTAACCGACTAGAGAACTTACCCACATTATAAAATGAAATTCACTATATTCAATTGCCTTATCATTAAATCTTGATCACACGGAATAATAAACAAAAGTGTTCTTTTATGTTTATCAGGTGACATTTCGATAATATTAAGTATTACCCAGAGTACCAACTATTTGGTTACAGAATTGAAAGCTACAGATCATCACCGTTGGCTCTAAAAAGTTTTCTAAGTTTCCTGTACTGTAAAGGTCTCAGTTTGGCACTTCTTGGACTTAATGAAGCAGAAGGTACTGGATTAACTTTGCTATTTCACAAGACATCCTGTAGATGTTAAGCCATTATCTCTCTTAGCACTTTCCGGGAAAACTATATCATTAACATCTTGTTCCCCATGCTCAGTACACAAGAATCAATTGACCATCAGAGTCGAAAGACTACTTTAGATAAGACTTGTTTTGGCAAGGTTGGAGAAAAGTCTTCCCTCTCTGTTGGAGAATGCCTGTACCTACAGTGTTAAAGAGGGTCTTAGCCTTTGTCTTTAAACCCCGGTGTTCAAGAAATCACTGAAGTTTTCCTTTCATGCATTTTTCTTCTTTCATAATATTTGAAACTGTATCTTGTATCACTTGCATCACTTGTCTTCCCATTGTTGATTGAATTCCTTGAGCGGGTGCCATGAAAATCTCCATTCATCCCTGTCACAGGCTAGTATAACCCAAGGGCCTCTGCTCACTCCAGGAACACTACGAGCCTCAAACCATTCATTCAGCTGATAGGAATAAGGTATATTATTGTTACTGGTTATGGCATATCTATGACAACATGGGCAGCATGCCAGGCTCTGCATGTGGGTGCTTTAGTTCTTGCATTGACTGATGTACCATACAGCTGCAAAGCAAGAGGGAAAGCCAGTAGCAGCTCTGCCCTGTGTGTCTGTCTCTGGTTCAGAACTGACATCCCGGAGGCAGTTTGTGGGGAATGTCCACCATGCCTCACGGATGGGACAGAGGTAGGGGGAAAGGGACCCCAGCTCCATTTCCACAGCAGCTCGGTGACTTTAGCTGCCGAGACCAGTATACCTGCATCATAAGTGTATCATTAGTTCTTTATTTAATTTTTACATAATCTTAATATATTGACCCCCTATGATATGGGGGGAAGTGAATCTTGTGTATCAGGCTTTATGTTTTCAGTTTTACTCTGCCTCCTAATTTCTATAGCAATCAAGCAAATAGTCAACCAGACTCAAATTTTCTTCAGTATTATAATGAAGTATAAATATAAACTCCCATTCATCAGGGCTTATAAGTAGTCCAAGTACATAATAATCACTATCACTATCACTATCTTTCCATTAATCATCTAATTGCTAGAGCTGGCACCAGTAATATCTCCATATGTCCTGTCTCATGCTAGTAGAACCCAAAAGGCATCCACTTGCTCCAGGAACATAGAGAGCCTCAAACCATTATATTAGGTCACGGGAATGACCTAATATAAATGTTACTGGTAATTGGCATATCAAATACTACAAGAGCAGCTTGCCAGGCTTGCCATGCGGGTGGCATACTGTTGTAGTCACCTCTAAATAAAGCATTTGTTGATAAACCGCGCTGCCGCTAGCGGCCACTCAAGTCGGTCTGTGATAGTTTGGTCTGCTGGGTGGAGTTGTGTCGAGAGGGAAGTCCAGATGTGGAAAATGGCGGGCCCCATGGAGTAGGGGAAGGTGGTCTGGCTTGTTGTGAGGCTCTGCTGGTGTGGGCAGGCCAGGGCTAGAACCTGCCATGCCTCCCACGTGCCTCACGAGCAGCTGGGCACAGGGAGAGCAAGTAGCAGCTCTGCCCCATGTCTGAGAGTCTCTGGTTCAGCATATCTGGGCTGTATAGAAAAAAAAATATTATGTACATAATAATGTATATAATAATTCCACAATTCCAAGTTTTGTGTCCGCATATGTTGTATAAATAGGAAATTTTTGTGTCACAGACAGTGTTGTATGTTGTGCTCCTGTGTTTTTGTATCCTTAGTTCTGCTCATAGGCTTTAAATCATTTCTTTCTCTACCTGGTGGAGTAAAAGAAATCTACTACTTACCTTTAAGTATTTAGTCTTTGAACTATTTATCATGGGCTAAAAATAACTAGACACTTAGCCTCAGATTCTCTTAATTTGGGAGAAGAGTATCAATCAAAAAAGGTTAAGTGAAATTTCCTACTGCCAAATCTACAGCTCCCTCAGAATATAAGACAAAACTAGATTGAGAATGTTCTTTCATATAATCTCGTCATGCTGAGACCACACAGTTTTAGCTCACACAGTAATATAGAGGGCTTCCTCCTGGTTCTAGACTTAGACATCATGCCTTGTAGGCTTAGGAAGCCTATATAGGATGCTGAGGATCCAGGTTGTGTCAGCCACACAAGGCCAGTGCCCAGCCCACTATATTGTCTCCATCCCCACTAGAAAGAACTTTCTTTTGTTATTTTTTTCTTTTTTTATTTATTCACAATATGATTGATGATAGACCATTATAAAGATATTCATAAAAAGGTTTAAGGGCCGGAGCAAAAGCACAGCAGGTAGGGTGTTTGCCTTGCACACAGCCAACCGGGTTCGATCCCGGCATCCCATATGGTCCCCTGAGCATGGCCAGGAGTAATTCCTGATCAGAGAGCAAGGAGTACCTGAAAATCTTATTTGGGGGATATACTCTCTTCTCTTTCTCTGGCTTAATATCATAGCTCTGTATTATCCTAGAACAAGCTGCATGTGTGGATGACTTGTTGTCTGGTACCATATTTGTGTGTCTGCTTCAAAGCAGGCCTGAGACTCTCCACTCAGGTTCCTTGTGCCTGCTCAAGTTCTTTTTTATTTGGGTGGGACCCTACCAGGCTCTTCTCTGGTCTTACGTGTGGCTCTACATGCAGGAAATACTCCTTCCTGACCAGTCAGGTGAACCATATCATTTACTGTGAATCTTGACAGGGTCAGTACTCTGCAAATTTGGATGTTTCCTGTTACATTTCTCCACCACTCACCTCAATTTTATGAATGTGGAAAATCAATACTGGGTAGATTTTTTGATAATCACCATGGCCTTTATTTGAGCCTTGCCTCACATGCCCCTTTCTGAGGATTAATTGCACATACTCCATACTATTTCAAAGTTGCTTTCCAGAGACTCTCTGTATACTACCAATGTGGAGGCAATTCAGGATACTTTGGTATAATCTATGTTTTGTGATGTTTGAAGCCAATAGAATTTCATGGGGTACTCTCTGGTATGCTGGTCCCCTTTGTTTCAGGGTTAGTGAATATCAATAAGCTAGTAAAGCATTAATAGCTGTAATTTCTGAGCTCTAGACAGGAAGCAGGAAACAAGCATTTGCCTATCATTCATCTAATGTACCAGGCAACCTCCGTACTATAGTTCTTAGTATCAAATTCAGCCTTCACACTACCCTTCATCTCCAGAACACACACACACATACACTTCAACACCAGCAGTTGTCATTCCTGATTGCCACTGGATGTGCTAATAATGTTATCATTGTTTTTCTTGAATAGAGGGCTAACCGTGAAATAGTAGTTGTTCTAAGTAAATGTCTTAGACTAATTTCCCTACTTTTTATTGCATTTGGGCCAGTTCCTATTCTCCAAAACATAAACAGCATAGCTTTTCTTTATACCTTCATATCCCATCAATATTTGATTCATGATATAGTATCATTTCATGTCAGATCTGGGCCCTGGAATAGCATTCTTCTGTGCAGGTTGCAGTGTACTCTGCCTATGAAGAGAGGAGGGGTAGACACTAATTGCAAACCAGTCACGATACAGTACATGGAACTAGAAAGAAAGCCTGACAAGGCATCTCCCCTTTCATCAGTAAATGCACGAACTGAGAGCCTACCTAATACAGGGAGTATCCCAACTGCAAGGCAGAGCCTGACAAGCTACCTGTGACGTATTTGATATGCCAAACAGTGTCGGGAGCGCCGCCGGGGTCCCCGACAGTGTCAGGACAGAGGTTGTCTTCTACCTCCGAGGACGCCGGGAGAACAGATGAAAACTCACGAGTCCGGTGCAGTTCCAAAAATGGCTTTTAATAGTACAAAAGCTCTTCCACAGCACTAGAAGATGGAGCAAAAGGCCAAAGAGCAAAAGACCAAAGCCAAAAGCCAAAAGCCGCAGGAGCCAAAAGCTGAAGGCTGAGGAACCAAAAGGCAAAAGGTGAAGGGGCCTCAAGTCAGCCCCTTATATACACCAAAGTAATCCAATCGGGAGGTTGTCATGCCAACAAAGAACCCTAAACAGAGTGTAGTGCCACACCCTATTGCAGGTATAAACAAAGGTTACACCAAGGACTAATCCCGAGATTATCTCTTATGTAAAACACTGGAGAGAGAGGGGGCTGATATAAAGTAATACATCTTAACTTCATGAGCTTCATGTAATCTAGATGGTACCCACAAGGTCCTTCTTATTATTATCTGCACCAGGGTGATTCTGAGTATCTTGTTCTCATGTACTGAAAGGGTCATACTCGCCTGCTTAGAGCAAACTAGTATGATCCTTCCTATAGTCTTCCTTTAGTCTCAGCGTAGCCAGGGTGGTAGTCTCCTGGTAAATTCTAACTGTCCCACGTTGGGTGCAGTGGGTATAAAGAGGAGCTGTGCCCAATCTAGAAAACATAGAAGTCTTAGTAGATGTATAAGTCAGAAGTTATTCAATCAAGGTGACTTCTGTAAGTGCCACACCCTCTAGCAGTGTTTACATAGAAGAGAGATCTCATTAGAATGAACATTGGCTTAAATAAGATTAAGCTGGGAGTGAGCAAAACAACAAAACTCCCAGATTAGCTAAACATGTCCTCCAACAACTCTCCCTTTTTTGTTTACAAAAATATAAAAATACAAGTACTCTAAATAATACATACAGAGGAGAGAAACAGAAAAGGAACAATTCCAATTACAAGGTAATATCATATGTTGTCCCAATGTCCGAATTAATTTTGAACCGAGTAAAGTTCATAGTAAAATGTCTCTGGCTGTTTGGTCATAACAGACTACAGCCTGTATTGTCCTAAATTAGTGAGAGTCAATTTCCCATGAAGTCACATCTCTGGAACAAGGTCCGAAGAACTGAAGAACTGATTCTGGAACAGCAGCTTTGGTGAAGACAGGAATGAGTCTCGGGAGAGCAATCATCAGGGACTCGATGTATTATCAGGAACACTGGATCAGGTTTCAGGAGCACTGGAACAAGTATCTCGAATTCTGGAACTGGAGTCTTGAGTGCTGGAACAGGTGTCCGGAACATCGGTGTGATATCTTGAACTCTGGAACAGGAGTCTTGAGCGCTGGAGCAGGTGTCTGGAACATCGGTGTGGGCGTCTTGCAGGGCTTCTTCAGCAAGTGGACATTGGCACCGGTAACTGTACCTGTAGCTTAGGCGAGACAAAAACACTTTTCGAGGTTAATCACAAGTAGAGATTTTAAGGCTTTGTAGGGATCCAAGTCTGGGATGGAGAGAAGAACATAAAGAAGCTCCAACATGGGTGGAGCAGGGGAAATAAGTATGAGAATTGATGATTTTAAAATTGATAAACCTAGTGGATCAGCAGTGGAGCTGATGAATGTAATAGAGGTTTGTAGTGGTCAGAAATTGAGAAGGTAGTAGTTGAGACATAACATAGACACAACATTAATCACAAACATAATGGTGGCCACCACATGCACACACACACACACATACATTTGATCGATCAATATCTTACAGCTGTATATGTGACCCATTTAGGGTGATAAATGGTAGCGAGTCAAGCGCTTCATGAATATAAAGCCGGCAAATGATGGTGAGAAAGTGTCTTTTCCTGTGAATAGAGCATTGGGAAAAATTAGTTTTGCAAATTATTAAATTTTTAGCGAGCACTGTTTTAGGAGTCTCGGAGTATTGAGCACTGTAGCGCAGGTTTACTGGATTCGAATATCTCATCCTGTGAACAGAATCATTAGAAAAACAATTTTTCATTGATTTAGCAAACATTTTTGTAATGAGCACTGTGCTCAGAGTCCACCCATTTTTCCACCTTTTTTTTTTGTAAGAAAGAAAATATTTAGGCTGTAATGCAAGATATTAGACATGAACCATGATCACAGACTGCAAAACAAGATCATTATTAAAATGAACCAATCCAGGAAGTTTAAATAGCAACTTGCAATTTAAAATTTAAGACTTTATATTGAAAGAATTAGTTGTTTTCTGATTCTTGGAGGAATTCTAGTCTTAACAAGTCGCAGAGGAACCCAGAGTTTCTTGGCAGGGTTATCGTCTGTAGAAATGAAAGCATAGCCTCTTCCCGAATGAGGAGGTGACCTGCAATCCATTTATCATCAATTTTCACCCAGATAGGTGAATTGACTGTTTTTTGAGTTTGCATATCTTCTTGAAAGTGACGTTCAGCCGCGGTATAGGGATCTCCTTGAGGTATATTTAAGAAGTTTAAGGTGAATAATGTTAAAGATAAAGAATCCATTGGAGGCATACTTGTTTTTCGTTGCTTTAATAGCTGAGTTTTAAGCGTTCTGTGGGCACGTTCAACTATTCCTTGTCCTTGTGGATTATATGGAATTCCTGTAATATGTTTGATCTGCCATTCCTCGCAAAAGGATTTGAAGGTTTTGCTGGTGTAAGCAGGACCATTATCTGTTTTTATGGTATGGGGAATACCCATGACGGAGAAGCACTGGAGTAAAAATGAACAAACAGATTTAGCTCTTTCAGACGTCATAGGAACAGCCCATATGAACCGGGAATATGTATCGATGACCACATGAAGGAAAGGTTTGTTGGGAAATAAGTTAGTATGAGTTATATCCATTTGCCACAATTGGTTTGTCTGTAAACCTCGAGGATTTGCTCCTGCTACATGAGAT
The DNA here is from genome assembly GCA_021461705.1 of Cryptotis parvus. NCBI lineage: Eukaryota > Metazoa > Chordata > Mammalia > Eulipotyphla > Soricidae > Cryptotis > Cryptotis parvus. The sequence goes on along the minus strand of JAJIBD010039307.1, from coordinate 160,938 downwards.
GTACAATGTAAAGGAGCACAGACAGGACAGTTGCGGACAATTTGTCTAGCTTGTCTCCATGGGATGCCATGGTGTACATGAAGGCGGCGGGCATTTGTATGTAGAGTCTGGTGCTCTTCCTCAGCTGATTTAAATACTGGTGCTGCCAAGAGATCTGCCGCTTCGTTTCCTCGAACCATTGGCCCGGGGAGTCGGCTGTGAGAACGGATGTGGGAGATGTATATAGGGAATGTTCTATTTCGGAGGGAGATCTTGTAGTTTATGGAGTAGCTCCTGAATTATAGGATTATGGGCATTTAAAGAAGCAGTAACAATTCCAGGAAATAAACCAACTACATATGCAGAATCACTCACCACATTACATGGGCCAGATATATGGGATAGTAAATGTATCAGGGTGGCGAGTTCCACTTGTTGGGCAGATTTATAATTTGTATGTACAGTAGTGGTCAACGAAGGACCTGTAATTCCACCCCTTCCTGATGAGGAGCCATCAATATAATACACTGGAGCATCAGGAATGGGGAGGAGCGGACAATGGTGGAAATTACAAAAGGTGTCCTTTTCAGAAATTCCCAGGTTTTTCCAGCTGGGTAATGATAAGATATTTCTCCTGAAAAATCTGCTAAAGCTCTCTGAAGGATTTCACTGAGTGGTAAAACAGCTTCGATTTCTTTTTAGGGTCAGGTAGTACAATTACATGGGGATCATGTCCAAGTAATACTTGGGTTCTTGATCTTCCCTTAATTATGAGGTTAGCTATCATCTCAAGGTAAGGTGTAGCAGTACGATTCTGCTTGTTATGTAAGTAAACCCATTCTAACGGTCCAGATAATTGGGCTATAGCAGCAGTTGGAGACTCGGGAGTGTTGAAGACCAAGAACCATACCTTTTCTCCGGGATTAAATCTGGAGAGGTAAGATTTTTGAAGCCGATCCATGAAAAAATCTAATTCCTTCTGAGCTTTAGGAGTTAGCTGCCTTGGGCTATTTAAAGCAGGATCACCTTCAAGGGTGCGGAACAGGTTACTGAGCTCACAGTTAGGAATACCAAGGGAGGGGCGCACCCAGTTGATATCCCCCAGCAGTTTTTGAAAATCATTCAAGGTTTTGAGCCCTTTCTGACTAATGGAAATTTTTTGAGGGCGCACTGTAGCGCGGTCAAGAGCATAGCCCAAATATTCATATGGAGGCTGCATCTGAATTTTTTCGGAGCTACTTGTAAGCCAGCCTCTGGTAAAACTGTCATTACATCATTATATAAATTCTGGAGATCTCTGGAATTGTCACAAGCTAGCAGGATATCATCCATGTAGTGGATGATGTATGCACCAGGAAATTTAGCACGAATGGGTCGCAAAACCTCATCAACAAAGTGTTGACACATCGTAGGTGAATTAGTCATTCCTTGGGGGCAATACTGTCCACTGAAACCTACGTAAAGGACCTTTATGATTAATGGAAGGGACTGAAAATGCAAACCTTTTCCGATCATCTGGGTGGATAGGTATGCTGTAAAAGCAGTCTTTTAGATCTATGATAATTAGCGGCCAATCCTTAGGAATAGCTGCTGGAGAGGGAGCCCAGGTTGTAGGGCTCCCATGGGTACCATAGTAGAATTTACATTCCTTAAGTCAATCAGCAAACGCCATTTGCCTGATTTTTTCTGTATTACAAAAACAGGAGAATTCCATTCTGAAAACGTTTCCTCAATATGTCCTAATTTCAGCTGTTCTTCCACTAGATTTGTTAGCGCCTCTAACTTTTTGGTATTGAGGGGCCACTGTGGTGTCCATATAGGTTTGTCAGACTTCCACTGAATACGGATAGGTGGTGGGCGCTTAACCACAGCGGCCCCAATTAAAAAAGGGTTACTCCGGTGTTAGGCTTATTATGGAGAGCTGGAATTGGTGCTCGACAGGGATTGGACGAGGTATGTGGATTACTGCCCCCACTGCTCCAACATGTCTCGACCCCACAAAGTTAAAGGCATAGGGGCTATATAAGGCTGGACCATGGCTACATTCCCTTCAGGGCCAATACACGGCAGCCACCTGGCACTCTGTCGGAGAAGAGAGGAGGAGATATTGCCTACCCAGCTCAGGCTATGGGACACTTTCTTTAGGGCCCACTTAGAGGGCCAATACTTGGTGGAGATTATGGATATGTCTGCCCCTGTATCCAACATGCCTTTGAATTTCCTTTTATAAATTTCAATGGGTATAACCGGCCGCTTGGCCTGAGAAATTCTGGCAGTGTACCCAACTAGATAGTTAGCAGGTGGCTGGTGGGCTTGGTTCTGTGTGGCTGCATAACCAACAATGAAGTTGGCAGAATGGTTGGTACTGTTTAAGCCACCAGCTGTAGGGTGTTCGGACTGACTATACGGATCCTCAAAAAATAATAATAGTTTAGCAAGTGGTTCCCCTTTTTAAAAGTCCATTTAGTTGGCACAGATATTGACAGTATTATTTCTCCATGAGATTCAGGATCCAGAAGTCCGAAATGCACCATAATTCCCTTAAATTTCAGCCAATCGCTCCCCTGAATTAAACCCATACTACCTGGGGAGCAGGTCCTTTTATCCCTGTTTTTAGCATGTAGGGGTCTTGACTTGGGTATATTGTGACAGTCTTAGGGCAAAGAATGTCGAGACTGCCACTGCCTGATGTGGTAGGCTGGAGAGTATTTATTGATTGCAATTCTGTGGGTTCTGATTCGGAGGATACTGGGCAGGTGGGATGAATGAGGGTGCCCTGGATTCAGCTGGGCCTGGGGCTGGCCCCCCACCCAGTTTCCCGCATTCGAGGGAGGAATAGGTGTCATTTGAGCCTGCGGAACTTGTGGAACCTGGGAGGGAGTCCATGTAATATTTCCCATAAAGGGATTATTAGGATGTTGCCCTGTATTGATAGTTTTAGGAGATGGGCAATCTCTACGGTTGTGCCCCCTTCCCTCCACAGTTAAAGCAGGTTATCTGTCCAGATGAAGCCTGAGGCTGACTTCGTCTCCGAGACCGACAGTCTCTGGCCCAATGTTTTCCCTTCCTGCACCTTGGGCATGGTCCAGGTGGGGCCCTCCGAGGGGTGGAGCTGCGATTATTAGAATAGTTTCTCTTTGTTTGTTTGTTTATTCTTTGAAGTTTATTGTTTCTCCCCCTAGAGCTGTCTGACATTTCATCCCCCTCCTGATCCTCCTGCTGTATGGGATAAGCCTCTATATCATCCTGTGTTTTATGGGAGGTTAAACCGACATTTCTACAGGCCTTTAGATACCCCATGAGGTCAGCCTTTTCCTTAATACCATATAGTAATGCTCGACATTTTTGATTAGCATTCTCATATGCTAAGTTTCGTTTTAGGATTTCTTGAGTGGTTGGGTCTTGAACCTGTCTTTGGATTGTTTCACATAATCTCCCAACAAAATCAAAGTATGGTTCATCACGACCCTGGTAAATTTTTGTATAGCTACCTAGAAATTCTGGGTCGGAACCTACTCTTTCCCACGCCTTTAATGCTGTCTCCCGAGCGAATTTTAAAATAGGTTCAGGTAATGTCGCTTGTTTTGCTTTGTTTTTCCATTCACCTTCACCTTTTAGCATGGCAAAAGTTATAGTATGGCCTGATTCCTTTTCTCTTAAAGTGTCAATATTCTGGTTAACCCCATCTGCATACCACATATGCCATTGCATGTACTGTGATTTGTTTAGACAAGTATCGGCCACCGTTTCAAAGTCTCCCAATACCCACTGACTACTTTCGCTCCAATCAGCTAAATATTTTAAAGTATAAGGACTTGATATTCCAAACCTGTCGCAAGCCTTCCTAAACGGAGTTATTGCCTCAATTTTTAAGTCCTCATGAATCGGTTTTACTTTATCTTTAGATTGGTCATGAGAAAGATTGCTGGGCTTTGCTCTTTGACTCCCGAAAGGTTGGTGGTTCGTGCCCACCCAGGGGCGCCAAATGTCGGGGAACTCCGCCGGGGTCCCCGACAATGTCAGGACAGAGGTTGTCTTCTACCTCCGAGGGCGCCGGAGAAAGATGAAAACTCACGAGTCCGGTGCAGTTCCAAAAATGGCTTTTAATAGTACAAAAGCTCTTCCACAGCACTAGAAGATGGAGCAAAAGGTCAAAGAGCAAAAGACCAAAGCCAAAAGCCAAAAGCCAGCAGGAACCAAAAGCTGAAGGCTGAGGAACCAAAAGGCAAAGGTGAAAGGGCCTCAAGTCAGCCCCTTATATACACCAAAGTAATCCAATCGGGAGGGTTGTCATGCCAACAAAGAACCCTAAACAGAGTGTAGTGCCACACACCCTATTGTAGGTATAAACAAAGGTTACACCAAGGACTAATCTTGAGATTATCTCTTATGTAAAACACTGGAGAGAGAGGGGCTGATATAAAGTAATACATCTTAACTTCATGAGCTTCATGTAATCTAGATGGTACCCACAAGGTCCTTATTATTATCTGCACCAGGGTGATTCTGAGTATCTTGTTCTCATGTACTGAAAGGGTCATACTCGCCTGCTTAGAGCAAACTAGTATGATCCTTCCTATAGTCTACCTTTAGTCTCAGCGTAGCCAGGGTGGTAGTCTCCTGGTAAATTCTAACTGTCCCACGTTGGGTGCAGTGGGTATAAAGAGGAGCTGTGCCCAATCTAGAAAACATAGAAGTCTTAGTAGATGTATAAGTCAGAAGTTATTCAATCAAGGTGACTTCTGTAACTACCACACCCTCTAGAAGTGTTTACATAGAAGAGAGATCTCATTAGAATGAACATTGGCTTAAATAAGATTAAGCTGGGAGTGAGCAAAACAACAAAACTCCCAGATTAGCTAAACATGTCCTCCAACAATACATGAGTGAATTTATCTGCAGTGCAGGTCATAAGCCAGGAGTTAAACGGTGTGAATAAACTGAGTCTAAAATTTAGACTAATATAAAGCACTGTTCACAACCCAAATGTAAACTTTGTGTTTATAAATGTGTCCTAGTTACAAATGGTTCCACATATACACTGATGCCAGAACAACTGATGACAACTGTGCCAGGAAACATTTGCAAATTAATATGATGCAAACATCACAAACTTGCCATTTGTAAGAATTTTAATTATTAGTGCTCTATGGGCCTATTTCTTCCACACCTTAGCTTTGTTCCACTATGTTCAGGTATAGTTAGCTAAAATAGATTTAATCAGCGTTGTAGAGGATGCTTCCTGAAAAAACATTCTATCATTCTCATGGAATAATTATATATTATTCTGCCCTATGATAAGGGGGCATGAGTATGTATATGGGTCTTGATCACTTGATCACTTGACATCCGTTATTCATTGATTTGCTTGAGCGGGTGCCAGTAACGTTTTCATTTGTTCCTGTCATGTGCCAGTGTAGTTCATTGGCATCTGCTTGCTACAGGAATGTAAGAACAAGAATTTCTACTTTAAAATTTGCACAAAAACAGTAATTGTGAAAAATAGTGTAAACCTTTTCAAACAGTTTTAAGTTTGCGAGTACAGACCTTATATGTTAAGAGGGTCTCCCAATGTGGTACTCTGAAGGCCTAGGGCGTCCTCCCATCAAACCTCAGCAGGCTGGCCACCTCCAGAGATTGAACTGGGGTTACCATATGCAAGGCATAACCTCTGTACTAATCGTCCAGCCCAGGAAGAGTTATGCAACTTTATAGTGAAGCAAATTTAATCTAAAGGTATGTGAACCATAGATACAAAAGCTTAGCTGACTCTTGCACCTATTTTCTGGACAATTGCAAATTGTCTACCCTTTTTTTGTTTTATTTTTTTCTTCAGAAATTAAAGGATGGAGACTGGAGTAATAGAACAGAAGTTAAGGAACTTCCTTGCATTGTCCAAATTCTAGTTTGATCCTTGCCATCACCTATGGTTTTCTGGACACTGCTAGGAATGATCGTTGAGTACAGAGCCAGTACAACTGGTATGGTCTAAACCAAAACCCAGCAACAAACCCCCACTGTCCCCAAAATAAGCAAGCATAGCTCAATATGTCATGGGAAATATTGAAAAACATACATATGTATATATTTATATATATATATTTTTTTAAAAAAAAACAGAGGACAGTGAGTTTGAATGGGACAACTTAGATTAGAACTCTGCCTCGACATTTGTGATTTCTGTGATGCTGAGCAAGTCACTAAAATTCTCTAAAAAATATTTTTTGCTGTTAAATTGAAAAGTTAAAAGTAAAATATTCATTGGATTCTTGTAAGATTAAATAAAACAGCATAGAAGATATGCTGACTCTTGAGTTTTGCATATAAAGAACAATCATTAAATGTTATTTATTAATATGATTTAATAAAGATGCCCAGAGTTAATTAGATTTGTGGTGTTTATAATAGTGCTTCTTATGAGCAAAGCGTGTCTCGGTAATTCTACAATCTCAAAACAAATAATAAAGAACAACAAAATACAAATAGTTCACTAAGAACAAAATATTTTATCTGTCTAGCATGAATAAAGTCACCTTCTTAGAACATGTCATCCTTACAAAAATACCAAAGTAAGCTTTTGATGGTATTTTGGTATCACAATTTCCCAATGTATGGACACTCTTTTTGCATACAGCTCTTTGAAATAGTCCTTTATAATTATTGTTCCCATTTCTTCTCCTCCATCTCTCTCCTGAATCCAAAATAGGCTTTTCTTTCTAAGAGTAACCAAAACTGTGGAGAGACATGGAACCTTGATGGACAGAAATAAACACTGATGAAGGGTGAGATGTTGGAACATTGTGATTGAAACCAAAACATAAACAACTTTTTGTTTATGTGTATGTATCTCATGGTGATGCAATTAAAAAAGGAAAACAGGCCACCAAAACAGTCCCCCAATCCAATAGCTGACCTATTCAATGGCTCCATTGATGAAACTTGTCACTATATATTTCATGAGTTGCTTCTTCTAAGCTCTCCCACATAAATCTATGTTGTATACAAACACCTATATTGTTTCATTAATCAGCAGGTAACACAAAATATAGGCAAAGTTTTAGATTTTCTTACTATCTCATAGGTCATGGGGATTATATATCTAAATAGATCACCTGAGCCATGCCACCTCTTTCATATAAACATCATAATAAATAAGCTTATGATTTTATTCCCTCCACCTAGTTAGCTCTCAACTATAAATGGAAGCAAATATCTGGCATTTAATTAGTGACCCAATTATGGCTTTTTGCTGTTTTAAGCTTTTTTATTTCACATAGGAAAAAAGAGAGATCATGGTGAAAAAGAAATTACAACTCTAGTTATTATCTTGAATCTTTTAAGGAAGAAATGAAACTTAAAAAAAATCTCCCCCTAAATTAAAGGACCAAATTAAAATCTTCTGTAATGATTTCAAGAAATGCATTTATTCCTTAGCCAAGAAATAAACAGTTACACCCGAGAAGATATACTTAAATTGTGCTGATAATTCTAATCCTTTTTTTTCAACCAATAAAATGGTATACAAGGAAGCATAAAATAAATACCAGTGAGAAAAAGTCAATGTGAACTGGTAATGGGGAAAAGAAAAGTTTTGGCTAGCAGAGAATTACTTTGCTTTTTTCTGCCTTTATATTTTCACTTCCCTAGTACACCTTTCAGTGTCTTCAATTCCTATCCTTTCCTAATCATGTAAAGTTTCTTTTCCCTTTTATTCTTATACAGCCAGTTATAAAGTGTTACAAAGGATAGCGCCTGAAAAAGTGGTGTTCTGAAAAGAAAACCCGCTGATAGCTCTAACTGTTAGGTTTTATTCTACTCTGGTCCTTTTGTTGTTTCTTATTAAAAGTGCAGTTGTCTTGTAATGAGAGAAGAGAATAAAGTGACCTCAAGAAAAAAGGCTTTAAAATATTGTAAATAGAATTGGTGGTAAAGTATAAAACTTGTAGACCTTAAAGAAACTCATTCTTGAGCACAAAAGGCAGAGGACTCTACTGACCTCCTTGAGGTTAACCCTTTATAATGGTCTCCAGAGCTCTCCAAATGATTTTGTTGGTGCTTTTCCAAGTAAGACTAAAATATAGGGATGAAATGGAACATTTGGCTGTAATCAAAATGTGAATGCATATCTAGAATTAGCCATGTTTTAAACCGTTTAAACTGGCTGAGAAACCCATGTATCTAAAGAATGAGACATCTGCTATAGAATAAAACTATCCACAAGAGAATCAAAGAGAATTACTGAAAAACTTTATGCTGTAAAATAACATTATTGAAATCAATTGGTACAGAAGCAATTTTTATGTATATGTGGGGCAAGCATTAGCATTTTTCAATAAATCGAAGGAAAGGTGATCTAACTTGTAAACTCATAATGACTAAATGTGTATAGCATCAGCAAAACCATAAAGCTCTGAGTTTAAGTCCTGGTATCATAATAAGCTCTCAGTAAATGGCATTCATTACCAACATTATTTAATTAAGATGCATACTCTCTAAGTCAAGTGCTTATTAGAGTGGTTAACTTGAATATCAAAATATATTTGACCTAAAAATAAACGTTATATATATATATTTATATATTTATATATACAATAAAAAGTAAAATTATATATTTATATATATACACAGGAAAAAATCAAATATTGTTCATTTCATTTATAAATGACTCAAGTGAGGTGTAAAGTTCTTATTAAATTTATTATGTTATGAATTATTAATTTATACATGTAATATATATTATGATATATAAGCCTTTTTATTTTTCATAAATGCATTTTTAATTGTATTTAAGTAAGACTTAAAATATTTTTAAGACAATTAATCTTAGCCTTACCTTAGTACATCAAGGGAAGTAATGGTACTTTTGACAGAATTCACTTTTGCCACATGTATTTCCCATGACTCTTTTAAGATAGCTCTCTATTATATTATCCACTATATTATTGTTTATTTTAATTTTTGTTCTGTGGAGGTCTCACTTGACAGTTCTCAGGCAATAATCCTAGCTCTGTGCTCAGGGATCACTTCTAGCAGGCTTTCTGATGTTTACTAGTAAAAAGAGTGTAAATTACCCTTCAATTTCAAAGACCACCCCCTCAATAAAGCTTATGGCACTATTTATATAATGATACTGATTTATTTCTCCTAGGCATAATACTGTGAATTTATGAAAATTTTATTTAGCAAACAATTTTCTGTACTCCAACAGAGTACTCTTGAAGATATCATTATGACTAAAATCTCTTTATTTTGGAAACTTTATGACTTATCAATCTCTTGTTCAATTACACTGTTCTTTGTAAAAGGAAAGTCTACACTTGGTTTCATAAGCATCTAAGGATTTTGTTACTTCTATTGTCTTAAAATGTCTTTCTATAGCAGTTATAAAGAAGAAACTCATAGAAGAAGGTGATTTGAATCTCCGTTAGTAGAGGATTTTAAATAGTTGTTAAAGAAGTTGAATGGCAAACATCAATGACTCTTAATGGAATAGTTAATTCCCTATTTGAGACAGGAGAAGAAGAAAACAATCTATATAGATTTATTTAAGTCTTAGCTCTGTATTTGGCCCTCTGCAAGAGTTTAAAACAAAACAGCTGGGGGTCAGAGTGATAAGATCATGGGTAGGGCATTTGCCTTGCATGCAGTCAAACTGGGTTCAATCCCTGGCATCCCATATTGTACCCCAAGCACCGCTAGAAGTAATTACTGAGTGCAGAGCCAGGAGTAGCCCGGGGCACCACCAGTTATGACTCAAAAAGAAAAAAAATTGAAAATAAAAGAACAATCGACCTAGGGCGACTAATCATTATCTGTCTCCTCTCCCTCCACCTCTTTTCTTCTTTGCCCAGATATTGAGCAAATGCTTTAGCATTGAACGACATCTCCATTCTTGGTTTGTAGCACATGGTTATTCATCATTATTATCATCTCCTTTCTTTTGATTTATACGTGTGGGTGTTCACTAGCACATAACCCTATGTGTGTGTGTGTGTGTGTGTTGTGTGTGCATGTGTTTGTTAGAACTTGCTGTATCACTGTCTTCTAGTTCATCATCGATTTGCTCGAGTGGGCACCAGTAACATCTCCATATGTCCTGCCTCATGTCTCAAATTTATCATTTGGCTTTATTTTCTTCATTCAAAAAGTCTTTTCTTCCTTTCAATATTGCTATTTACTTCTGTAATATTACCTTTTCCTATTGCTTGGGAAAGGGGGCGGTTGCAGGGCCGAACTATCTCCACGGCTGAACTTCGGTGCCACCCCTGCCGCTTGCCTGTGCCATGAATGCCAAGGCCGTTGCAGTGTTGGCTCTCATACTACTGGCTGCGCTCTCTCAGTGACAAAAAAAAAACATAAACTTGAGGTACAGATATCCCTGCCGATTTTTCGAGAGTCCTGTGGCCAGCACAATGTCAGACATCTCAAAATCCTCAACACTACCAACTGTGCCCTCCAGATTGTGGCAAGACTGAAGAATAACAACAAACAATTGTGCATTGGCCCAAAATGAAGTGGCTTCAAGAAGAACTGGATAAAGCTTTAAACAGGGAAGCACGACAGCCAAAAAAGACTTTCTGCTAGCTTCATTTGAGGAAAGCGAGAACCACAGGAGAGCTTCCAGGCAAAAAACACAAATGGCACTTAGCAGATAAAAAGTGCTTTGGTCTTGCAGAGACCTGGAGCTCATTAGAGAGTGTCGCCCATCAATTTTCTTCATTCAAATAACCTTTTCTTCGTGGATTTCAAAATGCTATTTACTTCTGTGTACCTTTTCTCATTGCTTGGGCAAGGTCATTTTCAGTTCATTAGCCATTGTGCTACAATACTACTTAATTCTGAAAAGCCTCTCATTCAGACCCCAGGTTTATAAACAATTGAAGAGTTTACCATTTTACAAGAGCCCTAGTATGTAAAACCCTGGTCTTCCTAACGCCCAAGGAAGAGATAAACTGTACACTTGAAAATTCTTGACCAAACAAGAATCACTGCTAATGGTCACACTAATTAGCACCATACATTTAATACATTAGCAGACTAGATGTTCACGCTTACTATTAAAAAATTGGAGCAAAGATATAAAATAGAGTCCTCAGGAATCAGCATAGTGCCAAACAGAGGACCAATTTAAATACTTAAAATCAAAGAAACCAAGATATGAAACCTAATTCCATTTCGTGTTTGATGCTTAATCTTAGACATTCTACTTAGTTTTTCTAATATAGTTTTCTTATTAATAAAAATATTTTCAAAATAAAACTATTTCCTTAAGTGACTAGATCAGGATCATATCAGTTGAGCTTCTTGGAAAGCTTTCTGCATTATCAATGGACAAAACGTATATGGTGTTTCTATGACTGGGGCTAGTAATACTGCTAATGTGATGTTAGGTGATTTTAGGGTTTTTTGTGTGCCAGGATTGTAATGGCAGAAGTGGCAGTAGACAAAGGGACTGGAAGGCCAAATGAGTGCTATCACCGCCAGGGTAATTCCTGAGTGCGAGCCAGGGTAAGCCCTGGCTTGCCGGGTGTGCCCAGAAAAAAAAAAAAGTGCTACCTTATAAATCTGAATGACAAAATATATACATAGCAGAGATAGTTAGGACTTTTGTGTATTCTGTTTTGAAATAACAAGCTCCATGGATCTTCCTTTGGCAATGGGCATAGGGCAAATAGATTGGAACAACATCATGTGCAATTAGATCAGCAGAAATTATTCGCACAGAGAAGTTGTTGGTGTGATCCTTGGCAATATTTTCTTAATCAACTAAGAATAGAAAGAACTAGCTATGCCAAAAGTTTCAAGAATCATCTCCTATACCAACGGTCAGCAAATCATTGCTGTTGGCAAACTCCAGTCCACCATTTGTTTTTGTGAATAAAGTTTTATTGGAATAGTGCCGTGCCTATTTACATGCTATCAACAGCTGCTTTACAATGCAGATTTGAGCAGCTACAAGAATAAATTTTATGACCTGCTAAAGTTTAAAATATTTCATGCCTTAAAAAATGTTGAGGATGCATGTTTCATACCCTACACAAGTACAAGAGCTAGAAGCAACATTTAGAGTGCCAGATCACTTTAACTTAAAAGATGAGTGTTACTCTCAGGGAATAATATACTTGTATTCCTTTCTTTTTCAAAAATAATAAGCAAGTAATTACAGAAAGTGACAGTTTCTTAGTCATGCATTTCAAGAAAGGAGGGAAAATCTAAATGCTTGAAACTTAGGGTCCCATGGGAGAATATTGTTAGCAATGTTCTAGAAATGCTGTCTGATGTTAACCCTATCAGTTTTTTTGTCTTAATCAGTATCACATGAGGGTTCAGAAAAATGAGAATCTTTTTTTTTTTTTTGTCCAATTGAGAGTGATAGAACAATAAAGCAGAGACTGGTTTGAGCCAGTTATAATGAGTGGATTGAACGTTTATGGCAGTAGGAATATGGCATATATTAACATCCAGATAAAATATTCTCTCTACTTATTTTTTTTCTCTCTGAAATCAAAGCAAAAAAGCAAAATGGACCAGTAATGAGAAGCATACTCACTTCCTCAAGCTGGGTGCCAACTGCAGTCCCAGTGGACTGTGAAGCAATCACAGCACCCAGCAAGAAGCTCAGATAATGGAGGATTTTTAACTCCCTAGAAGACCAGTACCTGCTCAGTGACAAATAAGGAAAAAAGAAATTGGATATCATGACAGTCAAGTTGGATGAGACTATCTGGAAAAATATGGTTCTCAATACACCGATGAGTGAATCACTGTCAAATTTATAGGTTTTTTTTAACGTATACACCATTTTTGCTTTAATTTATTCTAGCAATTATCAAATAATATGTATGAGATAACTACTGAGCATTACCTTTCCATCTCATAATTATCAGAAACATACTGTCAGTGTTCCTTAATTTGAAGAGTGAAATATCAATGAAAAAAATAAACCTCATTTTCATAACCTCACCACAACACTACGCCCCTCACATCACCCCTGCCTCCCCCCAACACACATTCTCCCTGAAAGCCTAATTACTGGTTTCATTTGATTAACCCCTTAAAATTGGAGGGATGACAAATCAGAAAACCAAAATCAATTGTAATATTAATGTAAGACATTAACACAATAAAATATTAATACATGATCTTTCATTTTTGTTATCTTAATACAAATGAATTGGTTCTATTCTGGATTACACAAGAGAAAATGAAATAAGCTCAGGTGAAATAAAGCAATAATTTTCCTTTAGGGTATCAAATGTTGGAAACCTCAAAACAGGTTTCTATGGATTAAGGCATCAATGTCCTTGAGACCGCTCTGCCAGCCCAGGTCAAGAACATCCTGGAGCTACTTAGAAATCTGGTGGGATACATGCTGCCCAAATCAACAGCAGCAGATAAATCTGTCGTATGAAAAAACAACATTGTAGTTAGAATGTTTATGTGGCCTCAGTGACTTGAAAAGAAATGTTTTGTGCACAAAACAGTGTAATAAAAGAAAATCCTGCGGGTTGACAGGATTTTCTTTAATGGAAAGACTTCCGTGCCCATAAACATTTGATATCCACATCTGTTAGAGATAAAAAGGATAAAATAACTTCCCTGTGGAAGTGAAAACTCAGGGTTCTCAGAGACTATATAACATGCTTAATGAAGACAGCAAAAATGCTGTAGCTTCCGTGATTAAATTAGCATTCTCCCAAAATTTACACTTTTACCAACTGCTTCAGGTACTTTCCTATTTCTATGGCTTTGGATATCTGCCTCTATTTTCTTTCTAAGGAATTCAAATGCTTTTGATATTTTTGCAAGATGTTTCTGGTTTAAAAAGAACAACAAAATTTTATTTTTAGGGCCAGAGGGATAGCACAGCGGTAGGGCTTTTGACTTGCACGGGGCCAATATTGATTTGATCCCTGGCATCCCATATGGTTCCCCCAAGCACCGCTATGAGTAATTCCTGAGTGCAGAGCCAGTTGTAACCCCTGATCATTGCTGAGTATGACCCAAAAAAGAAAAAAAAAGTATTATCCAATGCAGCAAGCTATTCACTTTTTAAATAACAGGAACCTAAAAGAGCAATCCTGATAAACTCTCCTCATATAAATACTACCATGATCTGATGTGGTAGAGCTAGATCCCAAGAAATTCTCTCTCACTCAAGGGAAGCCTGACCTTTCTGGGTGCTATTCACATTAGCTGGCATAGACAGCCTCAGTTTTAATGTCTGCCCTGATTTTAGAACAGAACTGAAGTCCCAAGTAGATCTACCCATGTCTCTCTAAAGGAAAACCCAATCTCTGAGATATTTAAGGTTCTAAGGCTCCCACCTTCTCTCTGTTCTCACTGGATCCTTTACTCCTCACTCTGCTTTAGCAATGCTGGCTTGACGTGGCAGGATCTTCTTTCTCACAAATCTGTACAGACTATTTCTTCAGGTGCTTTGCTCATACCTCCCCTTCTCATTGAGACATTTCCTTCGACCATTCATTCCCAGAAAACAATCTAAAATTGTTTTATAACTCTGATTTCCTAGCATATTATGTTATTTGCTTATTATTTATCTTTCTTCTCAGTCTTTTCCTTCACAAAAATCTAATCATCTTAAGGATAGCAAACTATATCTGGATTACTGCATGATGAATATGGTCTCAATACATATTTTGATAAATGTATACTTGATAAATGCATTTATGTATCAGTGAAATTAATGATTTTGAAAGTTCATCACTACTAAAACCTTTTCTTTGTTCAGGAATGTAGTCAGGAGTAAATAATGAACTGCACTTGAGTTATTTGCTTGAAATCACCTACTTGATCTTCAGTACTGCTGAAAAAGGTAAACAAATAAAATAAAATCTCTTGGAGATATGCTAAGTTCATCATTCTCCTCCAAGGTCTGTACAATTTTGACTCTATCAGATTGAAACACTTTTCCTGCAAAACTTTCTGACATTGCTTTTCTATCACCATTTAAATGTCAGTTCGAACATCACAATTTCTGAGAGACGAGGTTCCATAGGTTATAGGCCTAATCTTCTTCCTCTATTATCTATCATTAGTCCTTGCTATTTTCCATATTACACCAGAAATTGGTTTTGCCTTTTATTTTGTAAACATGTTTTATTATTTTTATCATCTCACTAGAACATACATAAGGGTTTTGAGTAATTTTACTCATTATCATATCCTTAAGTATCTAACAAGTATCAGAGTTATGGCAAGGCGTAATTATTTGTTGATATCGCTGGCTAAGTGAATGATTCATACTGTCACTTTGTATAAGTTGGCAGTCTGTTAGTTACTTGCTCACCTGAGTATAGATTCACCATCCTTGGTGAAAAGATGGTGAATCAACTGCTTCCTGCCAGTGTTTGAGAAAAGTTGGCTGATCAACGCTTCACACTTGATGTGTTGACCCAAGATTGGGTTAGTGCATGGTACCAGTGATATTTGTGCATAATCTGTCATGAACGATGCTATGCATTTATGTACATGCATGACATTCTTATGTTAGTGTGAAATCTATTTCTATAAGTTTTAGGGCAATGGAAGAACCCTGACTTTTTCACCTGGAATACTAACATCCTTTGTGAACACAGGTAGAGTAAGGAAACTGGAGGAGTATCAGTAATAGCAAACCTTAGTTGAAGTGAGTATGTAACCTCTGGACCCATGAGCCACATGTTGGGGTATTTGTGGATATCTTCCTGAGACACTAGGTGCAGAAATTTTAAACCAGCC
Source organism: Cryptotis parvus (assembly GCA_021461705.1). Lineage (NCBI taxonomy): Eukaryota > Metazoa > Chordata > Mammalia > Eulipotyphla > Soricidae > Cryptotis > Cryptotis parvus. Next base: position 145,218 of record JAJIBD010039307.1, on the reverse strand, counting down.
CAAATAATACCTTTTAGAGTCGCCTAATCCTCATATGCTAGTATGCTGAAATTTAGGGCTTATAAAAAATAAACAAACCTTATGGTTGAAGTAAGAAACTGTGCTTGTTAAACTTAACATATTCTCATTCCCTGTTATTGTATTATTTTACATAAAAGGAATAAGGAAGAACTTAAAACATCAGACTGGGTTTTAGTGGCCTGGTCTGTAAAACACAATTTTGGACTTAGTGATGAATGAAAACTGATTTTCTATGAAAGCGTCACCTTCAAAGCAATTAGTTTGTTGTCAGATTTTTATGGGTTTAATCTGACAATCTACTGGTGTGTCTGTTTGCCACTTTAAAATTCTCCTAAAGTGCTACTGACTTTTGAAAGTACTAAAAAATTATTTTGTCATTTCACACTGTTTCTAACAGAAAAACACTTAAGACATTTTATCAACTCACCTTACTCCTTTCCAGGTTTAAGGATCTTAGACACTTTTAATTCAACTTTATTTTATAAATGAAATACTGGAAAATGTTAGAAGTTAAGAGCCTTGCTAAGGGTTGCATATATAAAAAGAGAGAAAATATCAAGGTGTGCCAGCCATTCTGTCTGTACAGGTTTCTATCAATAGTAACAGGCTGCCTTTTATTTTACCTTTTGCATTGTCTGACATATTCTAAACAAAATGAGTGACATGACTTCAACTCTGAGTAAAACACTCCTACAATACCCAGAGAAATTTGCACAATGCTATAGTTCTAAGGCACACATTTAACAACGCCCTATTTATAAATAAAACTGACTTTGACTAGCAGATACAAAATATTTGCAAAATCTCTTCCAATTTTTTAGATGGCTAGAATAATTTTGCAAAATGATCTGATGTGTTTGCTTAAAACACTACAACATACATCAACAAATTCTGTCCAAGAAACCATATTGCTTATGGAAAAATTAAACTTTTCACAAATTGTGAAAATTACTGAACTTAGTTAACTAAAACCAGTCATAAACTGATATATTTGCCATTTCCATTTGTATTCAAAATTATTTTCCAAATTTTATGCAAGTTATAGGTTCTTTTTTAATTAAAAAAATTTCAAATCCCCAATTTTTCATTAAATTGGTCTTCAATGGAAGGTTGAAATTGCATATCATAGTATATAATAATAAAGGCTCGATCATTATACTTTTAAAATAGTAGAGTATGAATTAAACTATTGACATTTAACTCAGAAATTTTTAACAAAATAACTAAACATGGTTTCACCACCAAATATTCTTATTGAATTGGTCTCGGATGGATTCTGATAGATATTAGAGAGGTTAAGGCACTTGTCTTGCTTCCATCTGACCCCTGTTCAATTTCCTGACATCACATATTATCTTCCAAGTACTGCTAGAAATAAGTCATGAGCACAAAGCCTCTGAGCATTGCTGGTATTAACTACCACTGCTACCCACCACCACCCTCACCCAAATAAATTAGTTTTTGTGGGTGTGATTTTTTGTATGAGTATTTCCCCATTAGTTTTGTCATGATAATTCTAATAATTTGATCATTATACTAATTCTAAGTTAATTTAATTTAGTAGGTAATTAGTTTGTTATAAGGAATCATTTCATAAATCACATGGGACTAAAAACAAAATTGTATAAGGAATTATACAATACCTTATTGTATAAGGTATTTTTCAGTACTTATAAAAAAAGGATCATATATTGGGAATGGATAATTAGAATTAATGATGAGCTGGCCAATATTTAGTACAATTTTAATGAGTAGATATTTATTTTTATTCAGGAAAAGGTACAAACTATATTTAAATTCTGTAGGCAAAATAAAGCAACTAACAGAACCAAAGAAACTTATAAGCAAGAATAGTGTAGATAATATATGCAAGATACATATCTGTAAATATTTAGATCAGGATTAGCGAATATACATTTTAAAAAATCTTTTTATTGAGGCAAGGTTTGGGTCACACACAGTCATGCTCAGAATTACTTCTGACTCTCCACTCAGAGATCGTTCCTATCAGATTTGGGGGACTATATGCAGTTGGGATCAAATGGACTGTCAGTACACAAGAAACGTTTTAACCTCCTTTACTATCTTTCTGGCTCAACAAGTCCTCAACTAGTCCTCATTTTACAGCTACTTTAAATTAATACTATATTTTGTGCACATATTCCAGTATCATAAATTTCTAATTCATACCACGAAGCAGTAACATAAATATCACTTGGAATTTTATTAGAAAATTGTACAATCACGCCCCATCTTATACCTACTTAGTCTCAGTCTGAATTTAAGTAAATCCCTACATCATTCATATGTAAGGATTTACATCATGATGTAGGGATTTACATCATTCATGATGTCGATAATATTTAAGTCTGTGCAATATTACTCTAGTAACCATTGAGCTCTCAAATATACCAAATATTTCATATTAATATTACTTACATTAATTGTTTTGTAATGTGTTCATTTTTTTTTTGCTTTTTAGGTCACAGGGTTTACTCCCGTACCTGCACTCAGGAAATACTCCTGGCAGTACTCAAGGTTCCATATGGAATGCTGGGGATTGAACCCGGGTTGGCTGCCTGCAAAGTATCATTCTACCCACTATACTATTTCCAGTCCCTGTAAAGTGTTCATTTTTAATTAAATTATCTTTTCAGTGACTCACACATTTTGTAATAATATTAAAGTGTATCATTATGTAGAAAGAGATGCGCTATCTGGACTCAGTGAATAGAAATTATTTCATGTGCAGGAGTGAGTGCTAAAATATAATGATAATAATGAGGTCACAGGTGAAAAGAGGAAGATGTGATTTCTTCAGGTTAAAAGATTAAGAGACCATATCACTATAAAGATGGGGTGAAGATAATTATTTAATGATTTTTATATTTAGGGAATGGTGTTAGGGATAGCAAATAATCCACACAGGAAGAAAATTTGATAAGTAAGTCTATAACTATAATGAGACATGATTAAAACTGTGTGATAGCCAGATTCTAAGATATTCCTCATTGATTTTCAGCCCAGGATATTCACACTCTTGAGCCTTTTTCCCTATTAAAACACTTCTGTTTAATTAGAACTGACTTGTGTGGTAAAAAGACATTGCAGAACTGAAGGCTCTATCTTAAAGGACACTTAGATTATGCCTTACTTTCTTGAATCACTTGCTTTGTGCAAAGTTTATTCCATGACATGAGTAAAATTCATGGGCATGAGTAACTTAAATCCACCAATAACAACCAGCAATAAAGTGCCATTTACATAGTGAGCTGATGAGTAACAAGTTCGACCTGTACAATTAATTCAAATAACTTCAAATTACTGTAGTCCATATCTATCTTGACTATAATTTCTTGGTAAACTCAGTGAAAAATCTTTCCACTTAGGCTATTCCCCCACCTCTATCTCATAGAAAAAAAGGAGACTAAAATATATTGTTAACCCTGGAAGCCAAAAACACACACCGGAAATACCATCCCCACCTTTATGTTCATAGCAGCATTATTCACAATAGCCAGAAACTGGAAACAACCAGACTGCCTGAGAATTGATGACTGGATAAAGAAACTTTGGTATATCTACACAATGGAATACTATGCAGCTATTAGAAGAAATAAAGATATGGAACTTGCCTATAAATGGATGGACATGGAGAAGATTACATTGAGTGGAATTGGCCAGAAGGAAAAGACAGATATAGAATGACTGCATTTATTTTCATGACATAAATATATTGATACATATATAAACATGTATATAAATGTATGATGGCTGGTACTAGCCTTGGCCCACCACCCCAGTAGAGCCTCACAACAAGCCAGATGACCCCCCAACTCCACGAGGGTCTCCATTTTCCACATCTGGACTTCCGCCTCATCAGAAATCCACCCAGCAGACCAGCCTATCACAGCCTGGCTCGCGTGGCCCCTTGCAGTCTATTTTTAAATCTGGTCCAGGGATGCTGATCCAGAGACTCACAAACAGGTGGCAGAGCTGCTACTGGCTCTCCCTGTGCCCAGCCACTCACGAGGCACCTGGGAGGAAGGTGGGTTCTAGCCCTGGCCCGCCACCCCAGCAGAGTCTCGCAACAAGCCAGATGATCCCCCAACTCCACGAGTGTCTCCATTTTCCACATCTGGACTTCTGCCTCATCAGAACTCCACCCAACAGACCAGCCCAGCTCGCGGTCCCTTGCGGCTGCACAGTTCATCAATAAAAATGCTGGTTAGAGATGACTACAAGAGTATGCTACCCGCCGGCAGAGCCTGGCAAGCTACCCGTGTCGTATTTGATATGCCAAATACCAGTAACAATTATAGACCTCATTCCCGTGACCTGCTGGAGCGGTTTGAGGCTCTCTATGTTCCTGGAGCAAGCAGGTGCCCTTGGGCTCTATTTGCATGAGACAGGACATATGGAGGTGTTACTGGTGCCCGCTAGAGCAAATCGATGATGAATGGGGAGACAGTGATACAGTGACAGTGATACATACATATACACACACACAAAACATATATATATCATATATATATACATATTATGATACCAATATCCAAGGTGAGACAGAACATGGATCAGGAGGTCTTTTCAAGAGTGGAATCTACCACAAGCATCTGGGAGTCTGAGGTTCGGTGGGACAGAGAAGGGAACAGTGTGCTAACAATTGTAAGTGATAGTAACAGCCTAGAATTGAGTATTGAAATCAGGCAAAAAAGATACACATGATAACCTCTAAGTGTATGTATTGCAATCCACAGTGTGTAAGAGAAGGAAGAGAGAAAGAGAAGAGAGAAAGAGAAAGAGAAAAAGAGAAAAGAGATTAAGAATTCACCATAGAGGCAGGCTTGGGGAGAGGGAGGAAATCGGGGACATTGGTGGTGGAAAATGGGCACTGGTGGAGGGATGGGTGGTTCTGAAACAATGTATGACCAAAACCTGGACATGAACATGTTTGTAATTGTATATCTCATAGTGCTGCAATAAAATATTAAAAAAATATATAGTAAACATTTTTAAATGTTTTTAGTTTTGTTTAGTTTGGGGTCACATATCTGTGCTCATTGCTTACTCCTGACTTTGTACTCAGATCACGCTTGGTGGGGCATGGGGACCATATGGTGCCTAAGCAACTAACTTTTTTCTTTAAGACACTCAGTTGGATAATAGGTTATTAACAATAAATCACTAGTATTGGTAATATATAAAAATATATTTTTTTAAAAATACTAATGAGTTATTTGGAAAATTGAGCAAACAACGATAGCTTTATAGAGTGTTAAATACCTGGGATTATGACTCTAGAAAATGACTCTAGAGAAGTTAATTTGGTGACATAGTTCTTTCCTAGATTTAGGGGGAAGAGCATGGATAAAAATTAAGCAGCCTTTATTAAGGTGATTTTATCCTTTGTACAAAAACAGTTGCCTACAAGATATCATCTCACACCACAGAGACTCGCACACATCCAAAAGAACAAGAACAATAAGGGCTGGTGTGGATGCGTGGAGAAAGGGACTCTCATCCACTGTTGGTCAGAATGTTGAGTGGTACAGCCTTTTTTTGGAAAACAATATGGACATTCCTCCAAAGACTAGTAATTGAGTTCCTATTTGACCCAGCAGTACTACTTCTGGGAATATACTCTGAGACTAAAACACACAGCAGAAACACCATCTACACTTTTATGTTTGTAGCAGCGCTATTCACAATAGTCAGAATCTGGAAACAACCAAAGTGCCCAAAAAACAGATGACTGAATAAAGAAACTGTGATATATCTACACAATGGAATACTATGCAGTTGTTAGGAAAAACAAAGTTATAAAATTGACCTATAAATGGATGCCATGGAGAGGATCATGCTGAGTGAAATTAGCCAGAGGGAAAAGGACAGATATAGAATGACTGCATATATTTGCAGGATATAAAAAAAAGTTCTAATATCCAAGATTAGGCAAAAGATGGATCAGGAGGGGCTTGTCAAAGGTGGAAATTATCACAAACATGTGGGAGTCAGAGGTTAGGTGAGACAGAGAATGAAACAGTATGCTAATAATTGTCAAAAGTGCTAATACCAACTTAGAACTGAGCATTAAATACAGGCAAAAAGTTACACATGACAACCTCTTAATGTATGTATTGTTATCCACAATGTGTAAGGGAAGGAAGAGAGAAAGAGAGAGAGAAGAGAAAGAGATAAAGAACCTGCCATCGAGGCAGGCTAGGGAGGGGGAGGGAAACGGTGACATTGATGTTGGGAAATGGGCACTGGTGGAGAGATGGGGCTGGAACACTATATGACTGAAACCCAAATATGAACATCTTATGAACATCTTTGTAATTGTATATCTCACTGTGGCATAATAAAATATTAAAACATAAAATGCAAGAGAAAATTAAAAAAATAGCATGATACCATTATCCAAGGTCAGACAAAGCATGGATCAGAAGGTCTAATCAGTGGGTAGAACCTACTGCAATGTGCAGTAGCCAGAGGTTAGGTAATACAGAGAAAGGATCAGTGTACTAATAATTATGGTAAATGATAATACCACTGTAGAACTGAACATTGAAAATAGGCAAAAGGATATACATGATAACCTCTAAATGTATGTATTGCAAGCCACAATGTGTAAAAAGAATTGAGGGAGGGAGAGAGAGAGTAAGAGAGAGAGAGGTGAAGATTGCCTAACATAGAGGCAGGCTGGGAGGGGGGGGGGGATGTAATGGTACATTGGTTTTGGAAAATAGCACTGGTGGAGGGATGGTGCTGAAACACTGTGTGACTGAAAACCAAACATGAACACTTTTGTAACTGTATATCTCATGGTGGTATAATACAAAAAATATAAAATCAGTTGCCTCAGATTAGTGGCTTTGAATTTTATTTAAGTAAGAGTGCTCACAATTCAGGGTAAGGGACACTATAAAATATTAACACCTAATTCTAAAGTTTCAGGTAACTTATGCTGGTAGAGCTCATTAGTATCACTATATCTGAGATAATCAATATAGTACTGAAACGAACAGTGTTCAAATGTGGAAATATTGAAACAATGAAATCTTATTTTGGAGATAATCACTTAATAAATATATTTGGGATATTTACTCTAGAAATGTAACACACTAAAGGGATAAAATATGGTGACAAAAGACCAAGTTGGAAAATTTTGTAATCATGCAGGTGTGAAGAAATTGGAACATTAGCTAGAATCATAGTACTATGAACTGAGGGCTAGAGAGATAGTAGAGCAATAGGTTACTTGCCTCACTTGTGGCTGACCAGGACTTGATCATTAGCCCTCTAAATGGTCTCCTGAGAAGAGGCCGAGTTAGACCTGTACACAGCCAGAAGTGATTCTTAAGCAAAGCAAAATAGCCCCAAAGCAAAACAAAATGTGAATTGTAAGTGATTATTGAATGAAAGGTAGAAATAACAAAATTATAAATAGTTGAACATTCATAGAATCCCTTAGTTAAGATCTTTTAAGCAATTTTATCTAAATCTCAGAAAATTTGTAGTTCTGTTAGAATGCAAGTTCTTTTAGGATAAATAAATATGTATATACATATATATATATATATATATATATATATATATATATATATATATATATATATTTTAAAGTTTCAATTTGAAATGTTCAGCCAATTTCAAGGTCAGCTGAGAAAGAAAAAGTAACTCAGGGTGATGGCAAGGTGTGAATTCTTATTCTCTTCAGATGAGTCGTTACTCATAAAATCAAATGAAGTTCAGTCTCCAAAGAAGTTACTTGGAGCAATTTTGCTCTTAGCTCCAGAACACTTTAAGGGCAAGAGAGGGAAGGAGACTGAACAAACAGACAAAGTAATGTTTTGTTTCCTGTTGCTGGTGAGGCAGAATGGGGCCTCTAATAAAAATATGAGCACTACGATTCATTTATGAGTTACCAGGCAGGCGCTGCATTCCATTCTTGGTGCCCATCATTTCACTAACATTTTCCTCTATTCATGTTATCATATGTATAACGTAGAGTCCACTTTTCACGTCTTAGGCATTTAATAAAGATTCTGGCTCTCCAACTAAGCAAACACCATATGTGAACCCATGAATTCCTTGGAGAACTATCAATTTTTATGTATTTTTGTTTGTCCTCCCAAATAATTTTCAGGGGACCTGAAGGTCACTCCTGTCAGTTTTTGACTAAGTGGCCAGTGAAGTCCAATGCTAGAGCTGAGTATACTGCTGCATTTTGGAACCTGCATTTTCAGGTAAAATAGAACCCGCCCAAGCACAGCCAGGTTTCTCAAGAGCTACATCATGGTTCTTATGAATTTAAGCAAGGTATAATGATTTCTTCACACCTGCATGGTGTGAAGGTATCACACTGGCATCTCTATGTGCCTTGACTACTATGGTATCTACCCAGTCTACTAAGGTATTTTATTTTTCTCTTAAGGGCATGGCAAGAGAACTCATCCTTTCTAATCATCCTATTGGGACTGTAGGTTTATCTTTTTGTTCACCATCAGTTGACCCATTCTCCCTATAGATAAGTTTAGCCTTCTTGAGGAAGTATCTCAATACTGGTAGAAAATAAAAGATCGTCATTTTTCTTTTCCTACCCCATTCATTCAATTTACACATTCACTAACAACTTCTTAGTTCATGAAGCAAAATAGTCTGGAAATGTCACATTTACTCTTTCTTTAATAAATTGTATAGAGTGAAATCTAACAGAGAATATCATTATTAAAAATTAGATACTATCTATGCTTTCTTATATTTTAATTGACTCTCTTGTTTAATGAATTCTTTGTATCTCAGAAATGGTAAATATGTAAGATAATATATGAGATTGTTTATTATAAAAATTAACTGCTTTTTAAAACTTGATACTTATATAACCAAGTAATTGACCGTCATAGGTTCAGATCTTTTCTTTTTTTGCTTTTTCGGGTCACAACTGGCAATGTTCAGTGGTTAATCCTGCCTCTGCACTCAGGAATTAGTCCTGGTGGTGCTCAGGGGCCATATGGGACCCTGAGGATTGAACCTGGTCGGCCAAATGCAGGGCAAATGCCCTACCCACTGTGCTATCACTCCGGCCCCCAAACTTTTTGAAATAAAAAGAGAAGCCCATTCTTAGCTTAGTGGTTTCCTTGTTGTTTAAGTAGTCATGAGTCTATAATTCATGGTATATTTTGTGGAATATCATGAAATATTAATATGCAAAGCTAGACTTTGCTCTATATATGACAAATATAATTTCATGGCATTAATCAAATTGCACTATTACTGAATATACCAAATACTTTTTTAGCATAATTCAAATAACATATAGAATTATCCAATCATTTTGTGTGATAATATTTATACAAATATTTCTCAAACTAATTTTTATCAGATTGATTTACCTATTAAAACACCCTTGGTATTTTAGAAAATTTTTTAGTGATGTTGAAAATGATGATGCTGACCTGACAATTCCTCTTTGAGAACCATTGTCTCATTATATAGTTAGCCAAACATTTTAAAATTACAACTTACTAAACAAATCTAATTAATTATTTTCATTAATTAAGTTGTACTTAAACACATTTATGTTCATTTTTATACACATTTCAATAGCTATTTTGTCTATAGTGACTGAGTTAAGTGGTTAGAAATCTGACCCCTTAGTGAGAAAGGTTTTATTCTTTGGTTGAAAGGAAGTTCAAAGCCAATATTTAAACAGAAAAGTTGGCACACAAAAGTCGTATGAAAAAATGCTCATCATCATTAATCATCAGTGAGATCCAAATCAAAACAACAATGAGATATCATCTCACACCACAGAGACTGGAACATATCCAAAAGAACAAGGATAACAAGTGCTGACATGGATGCAGGGAGAAAAGGGACTCTCATCCAATGTTGATGGAACTGTTGACTGGTACAGTCTTTTGTGAAACAATATTCCATTCATTCAAAACTTAGAAATTGTGCTCCCCAATTGATCCAGCCATATCACTTTTGGGAATATACACTGGAAGGCCAAAATACCACAGTAGAAATACCAACTTCACTTCTACGTTCATAGCAGCACTATTCACAATACCCAGAATCTGAAAACAACCTGAATACTCAAGAAGAGACTACTGGCCAAAGAAACTATGATAATGTTCATCATGGAATACTATGCAGCTGTTAGTAAAAACAAAGTTATGAAATTTTCCTATAAATGGATGGACATGGAGAGATCATGTTGGAGTGAAATTAGCCAGAGAGAAAAGGACAGATATAAAATGACTGTTTTCATTTTGGGGATATAAAAATAGTATTATTCTAATATCCAAGTCCAGGCAAATCATGGATCAGGAGGATTTGTCAGTGGTTAGAATCTACTGCAAGTATGTAGGAATCAGAGGTTAGGTAAGACAGACAAGGGACCAGAGTGCTAATAATTGTTGGAAATGGTAATGCCAGCTTAGAACTGAACATTGAATATAGGCAAAGGCATATACATGAGAACCCTTAAATATATGTATTGCAAGCCACAATGTGTAGGAGAAAGGAGAGACAGAGAGAGAGAGAGAGAGAGAGAGAGAGAGAGAGAGAGAGAGAGAAGAGGCAAAGTTCCTCTACTCTCTGGGGCAGGGTTCATGGAATATTGATTGTGAGAAATGTGCACTGGTGGAGGGATGGGTACTGGAAATCTGTGTGCTGAATCTAATCATGAATATTTTTGCAATTGTATTTCTCATGGCGGTATAATAAAATTAAATATTTTTAAAAGTTGACACACAAATTCAGACCTGTAAAGTCAATGGTTGAATATCTTTGGAAAGATAAACAGGCTGTCTCCTGCAAAGAAGACAGAGAAAATTGATTATCATTACCCTAGTGAGTTGATGCTACAAAATTTGATTCCGCCTTGGGTTTGTGAGAAATCACTGCCTACTATGCACCAGGGACAGACCTTACACTGAATTACTCTTGATAATAAATTGTGGAGATGAGTACAGTTAATCTAAATCTTAGTTGCTTACTTATAATGAGCAAGAACTGTTACAATAACTGGAATAATCAAAGTCCAAATGATCAGCATATTCACTCCATGTGACCAAACTACACAGGAAACCTCATCATAATTAGAATACCTCTTTGTCATTGGATAATGAGAAAAAACTAAGAACTGAACACCTAAAGACCATATGATCAGAATATTCTTTCCAGGTGGGAAGGTTTACATGGGAAGTTAAATCATGATTACAAGTGTTTGGTGAGCACAAATTTGGAAAAATGGCAGCTGGATCCTTCATAGATTCAATACTGTCTGCTAAGGAGTCAGAGACTGATTCATAACACAGCTAGTGAGGTAGAAAATCTTTCCAAACGGAGGCTCTTTCTAAGACAGATAACAAGAGATCCTGGGAGTTGCATATGTCTACTTTTCACACCACTTTTCCAGAGTTTCGTGGTTTCATATGATTGACAAGCTTTATAACAAGCATATTTCGTCACATTATTTCACTGTACAGGTAAGTTCTTGCTTCCATCTAAATTCACATGTTCCTCAGCTTTGCTTTTTCTGTAAAGCTATTGTCACTGTTTTTTCCATATTCTATTACAATATGTTTTTGGCATTGGCTGTTTCCACCCTCCCCACCCCCAAATTGCATCTTCCAAAAAGAACAGAAAGCGTTATCTTCCACATAGTCTACTGGGTTAGGACAAATGGGTGTATTTATTATTTTAAAAATAGATGGAGGGGCCGGAGCGATGCTCCAGTGGGTAATGCACTTGCCTTGCATGGTGGGTCTGTGCCTGCCTGGGTTCAATCCCGGGCATCCCATATGGTCCCCTGAGCAACACCAGGAGTAATTCCTGAGTGCAGTGCCAGGAGAAACCCCTGAGCATTGCCGGTGTAGCCAAAAAATATAGATGGAGAGGTAGGCACTAGTATGTCTCCATTCTCTAGAAAATTCCTTCAAAGCTAATAAGGTTATGTCAATTCAAGATCACCCAATAATCAAATACAGAGCAGGGATATGAATCAATTCTAAAATATCTAGATCTCTTTCTCAAAATTTCTGCTTTATTTCTTTGGAAATCCTGATGCATCCAGAAAGGTTCCATTTGAAATTAGATTATCAGAGCCAGAATGATAATGGAGGGGTAGGGCACTGCCTTGCATGTGACTGACCAGTTTCAATTCACCACATCCCAATGGTCCTCCAAGAACTATAAGAAGCAATAACCACTGAGTAGAGAGCCAGAGTTAAACCCTGACCTTACCTCTAGGTGTGACCAAAAACCAAAATAACTTTACTTCCATCCTATCCCCACAACCCCCTCCAAAAAAAAAAAAAACAAAACAAAAACTGGATTCCCTGAATTCAGGGTTATTGGAATCTTTACTACATTAATTGCACTAACTTCCTTTCTGACTTAATCAAGTTGTTTAAATAACAATTATAACATGATAAAAGGTAATAAGGATATTTGCCTAGACTCATTGATCTAAATAAGATCTTGCTCATCAAATTAAGGCTTGTACATAATCCTATCATGGAAAGGATTATTACAAGAACAAATTAAATAATGAATACAAAAAATCTCTGTAGATTATAATGCTAGGATGATTATAATGATAGGACTATCATAACAACTTAGAGATGTGAAATATCACTTGATCATATCTCCAGAGTCTAATTTTGATTATGATTTGTTGGGCATCAAAGTAATTTCATTTACTATATACCTAAAATCCTGCCATAAAATAGAGTCATACTAGGAAAAAGAGTTGTGTTTATAGTGTTAAGAACATCCAAACTCAGCAATTATTTTGCCAAGAAGAATCTTTTGCTCTTTCCTAGCACATGATTCTAGATACCATCCAATACTGACCACTTCCAAATCTATTTCCAGTTCAGTTTTTCCTGTTGCCATTCAAAAGAATAAAGACATTGTACTCCTATACCGAGTGCCACCTTAGTCTCTACCATGGCATTCTGAGAGCTTTCCCATTCCGGTCATGACTAAAAGGGAACATTATTTGGTTTATTCCTCCTTTAAAAATATCTTAGTTAATTACACAACAAACAGAATTCTGTTCTAAGGTAAAACAACTATTATTCACTCTTGAGTTCTGCCTGATTTTCTTTTGCCTTCCTTGCTCCCAAAGCTGTCTAAACTACCTACAATGTATGTCTGGCACTACTGCTGCATTGGGGTTACATGCCTGACTCTGGTGGCCTGGGGCCCCTCTTATTGTGGAGTAGGAATCACAATGGCAGTGCTAGGAAATCACACTCTGATATGTGGGATAGTGCTGAGGATTTTACTCACAGCTTCAGACACATAAAGAAGAAACCATATCACCTGGTCACAGTCCTAGACCTTACAAACATATCTTTAAATATATGTTTAACATATCTTTAAATATATACTATATGTCTATTGTCAATATCCTTGTGTCCCAACTGTACTAATGCAATAGTGTCCTACTGGATATCCTGCTTAAGCCCCCTTTTTTGTTTTCTGGGTCACACCCGGTGATGCTAAGGGGTTACTCCTGGCTCTGCATTCAAGAATTACTCCTGGCTGTGCTCGGGGGACCATATGGGATGCCGGGATTGAACCTTGGCCGGCATGGGCCGGCCGCATGCAAGGCAAATGCCCTACCCACTGGGTTATCGCTCCGGCCCCTTAAGCCCTTTCTTCTCACACCTTAGCCCCCCACATTGGAAACAAAGATATCTTTTCAAACTGCATATCTGCGCTTGCATTCTTATTCTTGAACCCCTTCTATGACGTTCTATTCTCAGAATCAGAGTCACTCTTGTCATGTTTTACAGGCCATGTTCTTGTTGTTTTTCACAGCTTTGTAATAGCAATGATTCTGTAGATAGTAATATGACTGCAAAGGAAGTGGAATTCCTCTGTCTTGGATGTTAAGGAAGCAAATACCAAAAGAGCACTATTTCGTGCTGGTATCAGACCTCATCTATGATTCCAGTGAACACTGAAACATCACAGGGCCTCCTCCACCATATTATTACTTATGTTATCACCAGATATTAAAGTAAATTTCCAGTTCCGGAGAATGGGTTCAAGATAACATTGCTGCCAGTTACATTTTTTTACCCAAGACACTAGAGTCATCTTTCTCACTGGTGTTAATACATACTATTTGTCTTCCTCTGAGCCTCAGCTGGTGATGCTAAATGCATTCAGGCTCTTGAAAGACTAGAGCAATTGTACGGCTCAGAACATTTTATTTTTTTTTCTATGAATGGCTTTTGCATAACTCTTCACAACCTCAACTCGTTTTTATATACTTTAAATGCTATCTTTGAGCGATCCTCTGAAATCACCACATAGAGGAAATACTCCCACTGCTCTCTATGACAACACAATTGTTTTATTTTTCCAGGTAAAAATCTGCTATTTTTTTTGTTAATCCAATTTTACTATGTGTATCTATGCTTCAGAAGTGAAGATCTTCAATTGCAGGGTCTTATCTGTGTTTTATCTTATGCAAACAATGACCCTTTGGGTATAGCAAAATTACTAGACTATACTATGAGCACAGTAAATATTTTCTACCTATAAGAACATATGATTTAATGTCAGTTATTGGCATTGGTAATTTAATAAAAAAGAATCATTAACTATTAAGATTTATTTTTTATCTTTTCATATTTTAATAATAATAAAATATCTACTTCTATTTTTGTCTCAGTGAAATTGGCACTGACTTTTCTTCACCATTATTATAGTAGGCAGAGAACTGACTGAAAATAAGAAGGTAATTTATTTGAAAAAATGTAGGTCAAATCCATTTTCAGAAAATGTGTGCATATGATGGGTATCAAAATATTATAGGCATTTCCATTTCTGTCAAATATGATGCTATTTTTCAACTACCTTTGGCTTGAATATAGATCAGAATCTATGGCATTCACAAATCTTCACATCCTAAAGTATGTTCACTTATTTATGATTTTATTCATGCCCCCCTCTATCTTTGACTGCCAATATCAGATTGTTCCTTCAACATCTATCTCAAATATTTATGCTCTATGAAGTCTTATGTCCTCGTTTGGTACGTCTTATGCCTTTAGACCTCTTATGCTATTGCATAGTAGCCAGCTGTCTACATTGGAATACAATAGGAAATATTGTGCTGTTAATATAAACTATTTTCCTTCTCAATAATTTCTCCTCTTGTTAAAAGTAAATTTGAAATAGAGATTATGCCTTCAGGAAATGACATGATAGTAGATCAGAAAGCAAATGTCAAAAAATTTTGCTTGATTTTCAAAACAGGTTTTTAAAACTGCCCATCACGACAGTGGTTAGAAAAAGATATCAAGTATTTATTGGAAGAAATACTTTCCATCTTAGTGTTTCATGAAATGTTTAATGATCTGACCCGTTTCAGGATTTCATGCACATTCCTAATGTTTCCTTCAGACATGTATGTGCATCAGGTATAGTAAAAGATGTTACAATTATTTCTAGGTCTTTGGAAGCTTTGGTGTACATAGATAAAATATGTGAAACAGACTTTCTATTCCTTCCAAACAAATGTTTCATTAAGAGCCAGAAAGTCCAAAAGCTCATTGAATACACTTGGAGACTCTTTCTTTCCATGATACAAAGAAACACTAGTATCACTTGTCTTCCTTTGTTCATGGATTTGTTTGAACAGGCACCAGTAACATCTCCATACCTCCTGTCACATACTAATGTAGCCAAAGGGCAACTGCTCATTCCAGGAAAATGATGAGCCTCAAACCATTCCTTCAGTCATGGGAATGAGGTATATAATTGTTACTGGTTTTAGGCATAGCAAATATAACACGGTTAGCTTGCCAGGCTCTACCGTGCGGTGGAATACTCTTGTAGTAAGTAGCCTCTCATCTTGTGCAAGTATTGATGAACCGCGAGATCGGAAATATCAGTTTTTATGCTGGGTGGAGCCCTGATGAGCGGTGAAGTCCGTATGTTGAAAATGGAGGTCCCTCATCATGTGGGGGTTCCTCTGGCTTCTTGCGAGGGCTCTGCTGGGATGGCGGGTCAGGGCTAGAATCGGCCTTCCCTCCAGGGCACCTCATGATCAGCTGGGCATAGGGAGAGCCGGTAGCATCTCTATCCTGTGTCTCTGAGTTTCTTAATCAGGCATACCTGGGCTTGAAATAGACGGCTGTAGGGTGGCACTCTGACGAGCAGGGCTGTGATGAGCTCTTCTGCTTCATGTGGGAATCTATTTTATAAATATGCATATTCAATTCTATTTCAAAACTTAAGAAAATTATGAATATCATAGAAAATTATTAACATTTATGCAACCAATAAGAAAATTAATATTATTACTCAATGTGATTTATTTTTAATAAATTGTCTAATTTTCTTGGGATGATAGAACAAACTGTAGAATTCCTTTAGTTATAGTTCATAAAAATTTATGAAACAGTGTTGCATAGGGTTTCAGTAATTTTCTCCCCTTTTATCAAAATAATGCAAAAAAAATTCTTCACATCAAAGGGACAAATGAACTAACATATACATAAATATATCTGTTAATTTTTTACTTCTACATGACGAAATAAATTAATGGCTACATCTTCATCTTAAAAATTGTTACATATTCAACAGCATATTGGTCTCTCCTGCTAGAGAATATTTTTCTCATTTTCTATATTCAAAGAAATAATTACAGTCTATGGATATTACCTGGCACTACAGGGAGTGTCATATCAACAAAACTTTATTTTGTAAATTCTTAATTATGAACTTTAACTTTTTGAATTGATATTTTATTAAACCAACTAAGGGTTGAAGCTTAGAATAAATGGTCATTTTATAAGAACATATGACTATGATTTAAGAGGCAAGACTTGTATTAAACAATTTTACTTCAAGCTGGCAATACTATTTTCTTCTAATCAGAAGACATCTCCCTCACCATTTGAAAGAACTCTAGGAATTTTCTTCAGAAATGACATTTTTCACGATGTGATTTAGCCTCTGACTTTCCTAGCCATTGACTGTCAGAAGGTCTAAGCTTCCTTTAGACACAGCTGGTCCCTGCCATTGAATCACCCTTACAGCATAAGAGATGGCATAAGGCTCAATGGGGATGAGAGACAGCTCTCTTATGTTGGGAGAAAGTACAAGCCAATCTGTGATAGGCCATAATTCTTTGAAGCTTACAAAAAGGGTTGCTAGAATGTAGTAAGAAGAATGGGTAAAGAAAAATGAGACATAAAACATGAAGAAAGTGGGGCCGGGCGATAGCCCAGCGGGTAGGTCATTTGCCTTGCACGCAGCTGGCCTGCGCCTGCCCGGTTCAATCCCCGGCATCTCATATGGTTCCCCAGCACCGCCAGGTGTAATTCCTGAGTGCAGAGCCAGGAGTAACCCCTGAGCGTCGCCAGGTGTGACCAAAAAAGCAAAAAAAAAAAAAAACAAACATGAAGAAAGTGATCTAAACACAAAAGAAATATTTTAAAAAGCAATCTGAAGTCATTAAATTAATAGTCTTACTATAATGATTTAAATGATAAATTATGACAAATAAGGGGAAAAATTGCTTGCTCAGGGGCTTACAGATATGGAGGCCATACTGAGACAAGGTCTCATTTACATCATTCCTTGGTACTCTTTTATTTTTAAAATATCTTATACTGTTTTGAAAATATACTTTCAATGAGTAACATAAAAGATAATAAATGAAAACTTCCATATTAGTCATATCTGAAATATTTTTTCAGCATGCCATATAAAAATATTGAACAATTCATTCTTGCATTGCTTTTTGTAGGGAAGCAGCTTAACTTCTATATTTTAATACAAAGATTGCCCAAAGAGGTGCTGTATTATACAATAAGTGCCACAAGAAGATTAAATACTGCAAGCGCTAAACCTCGAGCACGGAAACTCAATGATTTCTATAAAAATCATAAATGAAGTGTTCATTTATTTATGACATTTTAAAATATTCTATACTGTTTTTGTTAGGCAAGGAATGCATGGCCTTTCCATTTTATTCCACTACTTAAAATGTTTGAAGAAAATTGTTCATTAATCTCTGATTCTATTATTACACTCAAGAGTCAGTTAATTACTATCTCCTGAGGTAATTTTAGCAGGAAATATTTAATGAATTGCAACCAGGGCATGATATGGTGACATCAAAGACATGACTTGCAGTTACTAAAAGATTACTAATGTAAATATTTCCAGAACACCAAGTGGCAAAAATAGTGTACCAAGTTCAAATCACCTTTAACGACACAATGCTTATTTTCAGAAATTAATATTGTAAAGTGCAGCATGACACTGAAATCCATTTAATAGTTGATGTGTTAACACAGTGGAAAGTTACAGGACAGTTCTATGCTTATTTATAGTGAAATATAATCAGAAAATAAACTTTATGACTTGTTTGAGGGAAGTACACAAGAAATGCTCAAGGGTTACTTCTGGTTCTACACCCAGAAATTATTCTTCAAGGTGCTCGGGGGACAGATGAGATACTGAGGATTGAACCTGGGTCTTCCACCTGCAAGGCAAATGCCCTGCCATTGCTACCATTGCTTCAGCTCAGAAAATAAAATTTTAAACATGTTGTTTGTTAAAACTCCACTTCTCTGGCTAACAGAGTCTCATTTGAGAAATTAAATATTGTTTTCAAATATTAAACAAGTGAGACTTGAATAAGCTGACAGGTTATTTCTCGAAGGAACATAAGACTTTGCATTTTAACAGTGGCTATAATTGTAGTATCACCCCTACAGAATTTTTTCTTATATTAGTGAGAATTTTATTATGTAAAATGTAGTTATGCTTTTAATATCTCTGAGGTTTCTTCAGGTATCTTCTTACCAATTAGTATTTCCCTGTGAGCTTCCCTTAACTCACAAAATCAAACAAAGTTTTATTGTATCTTCCCACTTTGTGTAACTGTTTAAAGACGATTCCAGTAAAAATCTTTATTAGGAGGTGTTAGTTGTGATGTGAACTAGCCATATTCTCTCCTCATTTAGGACCTCAGTGATTTACTCCATCAGCAAAGTGACTATAGAAATGCATTTTCATAAGATCAACAAGATCTGTGCTATCATTAATGATGAAAATCATAATAATGAATTTCTGAAGACTACAAACCAAGGTTATCAAGACTTTGGTAGTAGTTATTTTCAATTAGCACCTGGGCATTCATGAAAATGGTATTCACAGATGAACAAAAACTATGTACAAAGAAATCTAAATTACTAAGTCCTAATACTTTGTGACTATATAAACTTTTGTTTAAAAAAGCATGCTTGTAACTAAAAAAACATTAATATTATTCTATTTGTCTTCCATTACAGACCTCATGTAACATTTTATTTACTTGTAGGTCTCAGGATGAAATTATTATTTTACTATAAAAAATAAAATCATTGGCCATAAGACAGGAAATGCTTTCACTACCAAATGAAAATAGGGTAATATGACAATTGGATAGCCATCTCTTTCCTGTAAGAACCTCACACATTTGTAATATGCAGAAGAAAATGAACAATAGGGGTGGAAAGATAGAGTGGGGCTTAAGGGTTTGCCTTACTCACAGGTGACCTTGGTTGAGATTGCAGCACCACTCAGTTGCTAATGTACCACTAGGAGTAATCCCCTGAGCATAAGGATGGAACATAAAAAAAGAAGGGAAGGAAGGAAGGAAGGAGGAAGGAAGGAAGGACGGAAGGAAGGAGGAAGGAAGGAAGGAGGGAAGGAAAGAAGGAAGGAAGGAAGGAAGGAAGGAAAGAAGGAAGGAAGGAAGGAAGGAAGGAAGGAAGGGAGGGAGGGAACGAAGGAAGGGACGAAGGGAAGAAGGAAGGGAGGAAGGAAGGATAGAAGGGAGGAAGGGAGGAAAGAAGGAAGGAAGGAAAGGAGGAAGGAAGGGAGGAAGGAAGGGAAGAATGAAGGAATGAAGGGAGGAAGGGAAGAAGGGAGGGAGGAAGGAAGGAAGAAAAGGAGGAAGGAAGGGAGGAAGGAAGGAAAGAAGGAAGAAAGGGAGGAAGGGAGGAAGGAAGGAAGGAAGGGGGAGGGAGGAGAAGAGAGGAGAGGACAGAAGGAAGAGAGGGAGGGAGGGAGGGAGGAAGGGAGGGAGGGAGGAAGGGAGGAAGGAAGGAAGGAAAGAAGGAAGGGAGGGAGGGAGGGAGGAAGGGAGGAAGGAAGGAAGGAAAGAAGGAAGGGAGGGAGGAGGGAGGAAGGAAGGAAGGAAGGAAGGAAGGGAGGGAGGGAGGGAGGGAGGGAGGAAGGAAGGAAGGAAGGGAGGGAGGAGGGAGGAAGGAGGAGAGAGGAAGAAAGGAAGGAAGGAAGAAAGGAAGGTGGGAAGGAAGGGAGGGAGGGAGGGAGGGAGGGAGGAAAAGAAGGAAGGAAGAAAAAGGAGGAAGGAAGGAAGGAAGGAGGGAGGGAGGGAGGGAGGAAGGAAGGAAGGATGGAAGGAAGGAAGGATTAGAGGAAGGAAGGAAGAAGGAAGGTAGGAAGGAAGGAAGGAAGAAAATTAACTTGACTCATAAATACACATAGATCACTTGATCACTTGACATCCCTTTATTCATCGATTTGCTGGAGCAGGTGCCAGTAACATTTCCACTTGACCCTATAACATTTCCATTTGTCCCTATCAGTGTAGCCCAATGGTATCTGGTTGCTTCAGGAATACGAAGAGCCTCAAACCGTTCGTCCAGGGTCTTGACGAAGAAGTCTGACCATCTTGTAGGTGGGCAGCCACATGATCTTTGACATCCCCGTGGGATCCAGTCGGTAACGGCTCTAGACCAGTGGTCATCTCCAAGTCGCATTACATGTCCAGCCCACCTGATTTTCGATGCCTTGGCAAAAGAGTCAGCGTTGCCAAGTGACACTTCTTTCACTTGAGTGAGGCATTATATTCCAAGCATAGCTCTTCCGATTCCTCTCTGGGAGATCCGAATAGCATTCTCATCCTGCTTTCTTAGGGCCAAGGTCTCTGAGACTTATGTTAATGCAGGGAGAACAGTGGAGTTGAAGAGATGTGCCCGGAGCCGGAGGTTCTTTGTCTTTTTAGCTATTTCTTCGATGTTTTTAAAGGTATTCCATGCTGGTCTCTCCTCCTGCCCAGCTCAGGTTTTAGGTCGTTCATCATGTTGACTTCTCACCTAGGTACACATAACTGCTGCACACAGAGATGTTTGTTCCATTGAGTGTGAATGGGGCCTCTGGAACTAGTTCATTTCTCATGAACATAGTTTTGTTGATATTCAGCTGTAGACCAATCTGTAGATAGGTCTACAGCTGAAAATACATGTAAAAACTCTAGATAAATCCATCACATCTAATATAGGTGATAACATGATCCAAACTGGGTAGGAAATACACATCTTATTTATGTTCATCTATTTTTTTTAGTTTGATATTAAATATCTAACTGTAAATCACCTCTAAAATGTACAAAAACCAGTCTTAAATTGTCTATATTATCTACGGATAGAAGATCATCAGGATGGGGGTGAATTTTCTCAGTAATATTTCTTTTCACCTGTTACCTAATTGCCTTACTTTTGAAGAGAACTCTATTTTATTATTCACTTACATCTGTACTGAAAATTAAAATGGAATACATTATAGAAAATAAATAAAATCTTCCATAAGTTACATATGAAGTCTAAACTGGAATAGTCTCTCTTGTAATCATGCTTTTAAGCCTATATTAGTAGACCACAGGTTGTACTAATTCAGGTAGATTGATGAACCAATTAATGTAGCCACAATTTCACTATTTTCCCAAAGACATAGGAGCTTCTTATAACATCACATTAAAAGTGCTTGAGATAGCACTCTGGTCTTTTACTTGTCTTTTCTAAAACTGGATAGCAGAACGTGATGTTTATCTTATAGTATCTTAGATGCTCTGTTCTCATGACAAGACCATCTTGCTAACATTAATAAATTATTAAGGGGCCTGAGCAATAGAACAGTAGGTAGGCATTTGCCTTGCACGCAATTAATCTGTGTTTAATCCCAGCATCCCATATGGTCCCCCGAGCACTGCCATGAGTAATTCCTGAGCGTAGAGCCAGGAGTTACCTCTGAGAATCACTGGGTGAGACCAAAAAGCCAAAAACAGAACTTAGAAATCATTAAGGCTATCATGTATCCATTTGCCTACTTTAAACACTCAGTTCTTATCCAGAGCGATCATTTCCAGCTATCATTGCCACAGTGGTCCTTTTCTATACTAACCATTCTCTCCCAATCTTACTCTTTTGGCAAGTTTCCAATAATGGACCATTCTCCAGGCCGATTTTCTACTGTCCATGAGTGTTAGTCTTATGCTATTTTTAATATCCCAATTGTAAAATGGGTGTTCAGACATTGTACTCCTGAAACACAATCATGAACAACTTTTTTTAAATTGAATCACTATGAACAAACAATTTTGTAATTGTGTATCACATAATGATTCAATTAACAATAAGAAATAATTAAAACTAAACATTATTTTGTTTTTTATGTGTTTTGAATTTGAAATATAGATTAGGGCACAACATTGAAGATGCCTGCGGTTATCTAGGTTCACTACGGTTAACTCCAAGGTCTCAGCTTATAGGTCAAGGCTAATCAAAGTATTAAAACAATTTAATTTGATATTTATACAACAGATCAGTCTACTTTTCTCTCAACTTTGTGCTGTAATTATATTTCATCAAGCCATGTTGTAGACCACGTAATCTGTCAGGAGTGTTCCTTTCATTCCTTCATCTGCATGATGACATATTTAGTTTGTGACTAAAAGAACCAGTGACAACAAAACACAGAACTGTCAACACAATAAGGATTATAGTCAAAAGAGTCTTCCAGACTTGCAATTTTTGTTGCTGTTAGCTAACAATAAGGTAGCGACTCCTTTTCTTCCCCTTTGCTCAATTAAACACTTCCAGCACAAAGTGATATCAAAATATGAAGGCTTTCAACTATGAGATTTTCTCCTTTGTTCACTATATAAAACCCAGGAGGAAGGCAGTAGAGTACTAAATTGGGCTCCTATGTATGAAAAGCACCCACACACCACCAGGTGAACTTAGTGGACCTATGGCTTCATAGCAAGGTCCTCCTTGGTGTCCTGATCAGTAAGAGGAATAAAAATAAGAATCTTGACCCAGGAATTATTTTTGATTATATGTTTCAATTTAATAAATTTATTTCCAACTTAGTTGTTATAGACACAATTTGGGGGCCTGGAGTGATAGTACAGAGGGTAGGGCATTTGTCTTGCATGAGGCTGAACCAGGTTCAATCCCTGGAATCCCGTACTATCCCCTGAGCACTGTCAGGAGTAATTCCTAAGTGCAGCATCAGAAGTAATCCCCTAGCATTGCCAGTTATGACTCAAAAACAAGCAAAATATACACAATATTTTTCCTCTATTGCATTAGTCAGGAGTTTAGATGAAACACAGAAGGAAAATTCAAGATAAGTTCTTCACTTGTGGCGGAAACTAGGCTATGGTGGCTTCCCAGAGACTGGGCCTTGTTCTCTTGACTGGGCCCCTAAATTCTCCATTTGTTGCCCATGTCATCCCTGTTTCACATCGCATGACTATACGCTCTTTTTCATATCTGCTATTGGAACTTCCAGGATTTATTACATGTCATACTTAGAACCTATGCAGTAGTATTTATACCACAGTATGTTGGTTGAAGTTAAAGACAGAGATCAAAGGGAAGGAATTACATAGGACCTAAAAACATTGAAGGTTTGAGAATTACTGTGAGATATGGCAGAGTCCTCATCTGCATTGATCTGACGTTCTCCTCTTAATGCCATCATTCTCTAGCCACTTCTTTACCTTTCCTACCCTTGGTGGTTTATTTTTTAACTCCCTGCTTGGTGATGTATGGGAGCTGTTGCTAAGAGTCAATTCAATGCACACATACTCAACACCATATTCAATGCTACTATTTTGAGGTTTTAATTTGTCTGTGATGGGAATATTTGAAACACAGAAAATTGTAAACATCACAAATCAGAGTATAGTCTGTTATTACAATTGTTTGTTTTTGCTTATTCTTGATTGACAGAATTTTTCTTTCTTTTTTTAGATTTTGAGATTTTAAAATAGTATTCACTACAATTTGCAATGCTGTTTATAACAGAATTTCAGGAGTTTAGTGTTTCTACTACAAACCCACCAATAATGTCAAAGTCTCCCCCATCAATGACCCAAGATTCCTTCTCCCCCATTCTGTCTCCTTAGCAAACTCACTTTTCCCCTTAACTTTCTTGCTGTACTTTGGGTCACAAGTATACAGCAGTGTTGAATCTCATGTTTTTGTTAATGTAGTCACTTCACTATACATTACTAAACAGTCCAAGACCTTTGACCAATGGCATTATGTTATCACTAACTCTGCTTCTTTGTGTTTCCTCTTACCTAATTTGGAGTTGTATATCACCCTTAATAAAAACCTCAAGTCCAGAAAGTCCCTTGGGTAAACAAATTTTGTTCAACTAATACAGGAGGGTTGCAAATGTGCACCCAGGCAATAACAGAAAAGGAAATTATCATGCCTTTAATATTATACTTTAAAGTACTTATGATCATTACCCGGTGGCCACAGCTAGGTAAGTTTTTCTCTTATTGTGCCTGCAAACTGTTCTTAATATGCCTATTGATATAAATAATAAATCAACTGTCTGGAGCCAAGGAACCAGGGTTGGTAGTGAAGGGATTGCCTTGCTCAATAAATTACCAGCTGATTCCCCTGTTTGGGCTGTTGAGGCTAGCTTGCAAATTAGTGAAGCAATACCTTCTGTCTATTTCATTTTTTGCTACTAGCCCTTCTAGATACAGATAAAAGGTATAATGCAATTTACTTGATTATGTTAAAATTGTCACACCTTGGCACTCTCATTTCTATACAGATTGCCCATTTTCTATCAATTCTACCACCACAGAACTTTATCTTTCCCTAAGTATCTTTCCAGTCCTCAAACTAGTCAATTCATGAAAGATGTGAGCTGTTTTTTCTTCTCTGGGTAGAATCACTACACTGTGAGTTAAAAGAGGATTTTGGTTTATAGACACACCCCGTTTTAAGCACTTGTGTTTACTATGTGTATATTTAAGTACTTAACTATATTAAATACTTAAGTATTTAAGTTTACTGTTTTTGTATTTAAGTATTTATCTGTCTCAGGCAAAATATAGATGCATAAAATAAATATGAATATTATGTAAACTGAGATACACTTTTATTATTTGAAAAGAAAATTCTTAGACTTAGTAGATATGATCCTTTATGTAAAATTTTGTTTCATATTTTGATGCTGGCAGAACTTCAATCATAATGGAAGGCTGGAGTGCTGGCCACCATCCGATGTTCATTGTTGCTATAACTAGTCATGACTATTCCTGCCAGTAATAACAACAAAGAACTCGGGGGGACATCAGGGAGATAGTACAGAGATTAAGGCACATGTCTTGCATATAGCCATCCCCATCCCAGTTTAATAGCCAGTACAGGGTCTCTGAGCACTGGTTTCCTAAGACCTCTGGGGTTGGCATTAAAAGGCCTGAATAACACTTGGATAATCCTTGGCGTCAATTGGTCTGAATAACACTGCATCCTCGGACTTTTACTTTGAACCAACAGACAGATTGGCCAAGAGTCACCTGGAGTGATGATGTAAATCCATGTAGAATTCAACAGACGGTCATTGTCACACAAATACCCTTCTTATGAGTCCTTAACCCTATTCTCTATTGCAATTCTCTAATGTCTGTTTGCTAATATAAAACAAAAATGCATTTGTAATGCTCATTTTAGTAGTACAAATTGCCAGTAATCACTTTAAAAGTAATGATTTTAAATGTGAAGCGTTAGTGCATACAGATTATCTCATCATCAATTTATAGTCTTTACTATGAAATTAATCAATAATCATTCATAAGTCTCATGTAGGTTGATCCTCATTAAGTAGCTGAATCTAATATGTCTCCATGTTTCTATTATTTTCTTCACTATCTGTTGCTATTGCTAAACTAGAAACTGACATTTTCTATGTTAGAGCATGTTATTCAGTAGATTAGCAGAGTAGCTACAACTGTTTAAGCTAATCATGATGAGTAGGCAAGATCTGTATCGTCTAAATTATAAACTTATGTTTGTGATACATATGTTGTAAAACAACAACATAACTAAAATTTGTCCATTAAAATTACTTACTGAAGGGAAATTGAAAATACTGCTCACTTTTAATAAGATATACAGAATACCTCAAACAAATACAGTGCAAAACCTAAATAAAATAAAGTATGCAGGTGAAACTTTTACATAAATGTAGAGATCTGTAGTTGTGAATACTCTGAATGGACATGGGTGAGAGATGGTGAGAACATAAACTAAATATTATTTCTAGAGTTAATTTCCAAAACAAGTAACTTACCTACAAATGGATTGGGGTTTTGGTTATACTCTTGAACAAAGTAAGAAAAAACATTTTAATTGTATCTTATAATAGTAACCTAACATGCTACAAGCAGAGTAAGTTATAATACCTGGATATAGCCTATACAAATTTATTTTTAAGTGAAATGTTTTAGTGCATGACTCAAATGACTTTTAATCTTGCTAAAATTAAAGTCAGTGGCATTAGTTAGATCTTAGTGTCATATTTTCATGACCTTTATTAAGTCATACACAATGCATATTTCTTTATAAAAGAGGACTACATTTTTTACAAGAAAGCAGGGAAACTCTAAAGGTGCAGAGAATCTCAGCATTCTTTATATCTTTTATACACATAAGCTCAATAATGAGCACAGGAAACAGTAAAAAGGAGCAAACTCCTTATATAAATGCATGACATATGTACAAGATTACTATGAGTTGAATCACAGTACAGGGATGACAGAGGCGAACCTTGCTAACCTAATTAAAGTTTCACAGATACACCTTTCTGGAGACTAGAAATTGAGGTTCCTCTGTGATAGGGAATACCCAATGACTTAAAATGTCATTACTGGCATACTTGTCCTCAGTGAGAACTCAATTATGAAACAAAAGATGAATCCTATTCTAATGATCATCCACATGTTTTAAAATAATGGATCTTTAGAGGCTGCTGGTGGTTGATCTATAATTTTGAAACCTTTATTGAGTCTCAATATACTTTGATTTTAATATAGTGCATTAGTAAGGAATCAAGTTCATGAATCAGAGTAAATGATACATGCTCTCATTAGCTGATACAGTGGTTGCCTCAACACTCACAAAATTTTATATGCTTTCTAAAGAGTTGCTAGTGCTGAACAGTTGAAGATAAGGTTTTAAAAAAATTCACCTCAAGTCGAAGCACTGAAAAAAATTGAAAGCTCACTGCCTCTTGCTTTCTAGTGTCAAAGATAAAAGTATATTAATAGTTTAATTAAGCATGTAGAGTTTTTGGGTATTGTAGTTATTACACCTTTGACTTCATACAGGGTTGTCAGAGACATAGGAAGGGCAAAAACTAAGGCTACATATTTATAATACACAGCTGCCATAAAAAGCGTACCAAGCAAGCTAGGACTTGTAATTAACCAAAAGTTCCAGTAAATTATGAGATCAATAAAATTTCCTTGGTGCCATAGTTTTCAAAACTAGTTAGTGCATTCCTAATTTATTGGCAAAACTTCACATACTCACAAGGAAGATAAATAAAAATGACTGCATGTAAAATAAATATGTATGCTTGACAAATCTGAAATATACTGTTTACAGCTAATGAGGGGCGACTGTGCATTTTTCTGCATGTTTTATATCTACAGCAGGGCGAACATTAAACCCAATATAACTGATAACCTTGGTGGAAACAGCATAAACTCACATTTCCCATTATTCCTCAGAGATGGAATTAATTAGTGTTTGTCAAAACCAGAGCAATTCCCTACTGTAAAACTAAATGTAATGGAGACACCATAATGGCTTGGCTCTATTCCCAAAGTATTTCTCATCTATTTGGGGTAAAAAAGAGATACATGCATCCCTATATGAACTATACATATATATATATATATATATATATACATATATATATGTCTGTGGTGGTGCTTTGTGTGTGCATGTGTGTGTATATATGCATACACACATGAACTATCTCTGTTGGCAACAGTTCAACACACTTATTAAGTAACTACCATGTGAGGACCCACAGAGCATAAAAACACATTGAGTTTTTGGTTTTGAGGAACAGGCAGAGAGGATAGTTAAATTCAAGGTGTTAATGATTATCATGGGAAAATATACAGTGAATTATAAGGACTCAGAGAGGGATCTTATCAAACACGGCAAGGGGAACCAAAGGCAGAATGGATACTAAAGGCAATGCTATTTATATTATTGTTGACTAGCTTATTTCCCACAAAATCCCTTTTTACAATAGCGGTTCAAGGTTTCTTCCCAGCCTCTATTGCTGCTATGATAACCCCCTTAACATATATATTTTCTGATTAGCTCAGATGTCTACTAGAGGTTTCAGTTCCATCATTCCCTCTGTGTTAAGCGTCATTTCTAATTTAAATTTATTTCTAAGACTGCCATTTCCATCTTCTCTAAGAGCAACCTGGCAAAGTGTTCTTAATGGTTCGGCAATATTTAAGAATAAATTATATTTGCCAATTATCAAAACAATACTTACTTGCCTAAACATTATTTTATCTTTGTTATTCAGAGTGATTGATGGACCAGTCATATTAACATTAACTATAACTTGTTAGTAATTCAGAACTTACCTCCCCTGTCCAGTCCCAAGCCCGACTAACTCAAAATTAGTTGTTTAATAATATTTATATTCAAATGAAAATTTTATAAAAACTGACAAGAGCTCTTCATATTTCAATACAAAAGTCACAAGTACCACCCTGGGTTTTCCATTCCAGAGACATCAATATAGTACTAAGAAATCATACTTATGACATTTGAGTTACCCACTTTTCTTTAGATTTGCTACTCTAGAAATCTCATTCTTTCTATTGACCTCAAAAGTGTTTTCATTTCTGCTCCATGAAGACTAATATAATAAAATTATATAAAATGTTTTAAGTGAGGCCAATAAACTTTCATATGATCTATGCAACCATCTTAAGAAAAATAAAATACTATACTAAGTTCTGTATCTATAAAGATAAATGGCATAGGATAAGAATAAGTTGTTGGCCGGAGCTAGTCTCTTCCCATATTTCAGTAATAATTATCTCCAATATATCATGTTTACTCTAAAGTAACATAGTGGACAAGATCTGACTGTAGACTTCTAATGCCCAAGTCACACCCATTAGGAAAGGAAATACAGTTTCTGTCACAACTGTTACAGAGAAAGTTATACTTCAGTCCATTGATTTTGACCTGGTAACAAGACATCTCTGATGAATCAGAATAGTTAGTTAATAGGCTGTGCAGATTTGTGTGTACCTGAGTCCACCCTATCTGGAAAGCATAGAGGGAGGGGTACTGTTTTGTTCCCCAAGAATAAAAACAGTGTGTTGAGCAATCAAAATTAAAATATCCTGAGAGACAAAAAAAAAGTCTAACAAAATTTCACTCCCTTTTAAATAAATGATTAGGTGAATAAACAAAATGTGTGTGCATGTTCACAACCATAGAATAGAATAGACTAAAACTGAACTAGAATGTTTTGCTAACATTATTAGTCACTACATAGAGTTACAAAAATCCTTCCTTCGCTGGGGAAATGAATTTCTTACAGACCTCAAAACCGATTATAATTGACATTAAAATACCAGTATTCTATCAGCATACACACATGAGAACGTTCTACCTCAAATCACCAGTGTAAACTTCACTACATTCCTTTCGATTTAAACAGCATAGTGAGACCAGAGTTCTTTCAGTACCAAGTGCGTCTATTCATTACAGTTGGTCAGAGATTTCAGTTACTAACAAGTCTTTACATCCATGCAGGAATAATTTCTTTATGAAATTTTGTGCTCACTTCTGGGGACAATATTTTCAGTGACAAGACACATTGGGACAAAATGAAATAATTCAGTCCAATAATTCAATGTAAAACTATAAGCCAAGACCCAGGCAATGGCTGCAAATTTCAGAATTTAATTTTGAGACAAGAAGTTCACAGACATGGCCTCACTTCTTAATAGAGCTCAGAAATTATAGATGTTGGCATGCCATTAAGAAGCAGGAGACCTGAGTCATTGGATGCTTTCTTCCAATAAATGCCATTCACTTATCCAGACATCACGTGATTCTAGTAATGATAATGGAGTCTCTCTGGTGGAACCTAGGTAGACAAATGATATTTTTTCAGCTACAAATGGTAGGGCTCAACAGGACTCAAGACACAAACTAACTGACATTTTTAAACTTTGACTTATGTACAGGTGTGGCAGACCTCCCCTCTAGTAAGATAGTGCTAACAAGTTGTGATTCACTCTCTCATCTGCTCATCAGCCACCTTCTGGTGCTGGACATATATAACTGTTCCAGTTTGATCTAAGGTCTTTCTGTAAATAAGGATCTTATCTGTTACCACAGAATGAAAAGGAGCTTAAATTTTTTGACAGACAGGCTGGGGTGATAACTTACGGGTTAGGAGAACCAAATTTGATTGTAGTGCTCCGGAGCAACCCACACCACCCCATCCACTAGCACTGGATGGCCGTCAGCATCACTGAGTCAAGCAGCACTGTGTCACAGGGTCCCGGCACTGAACCTTAAACCCAAACTTCAAGCATCAGTGGGAGTAACCACTGGGACCAAAAAACACTTTGGAGGCCTCCAAAATAATCATAAAGAATAATGAATATGGTAAATCTGCATTGTTCTGTTGTGCAATGACTTCAAAAACCCATTGCTGAGTAGAGAAATAATTTGTTGGTAAGATGATCCTTGCACACAGCTGACTTGTGTTTGATCACAGGTATCTCATGTGGTTACCTGAGCACTTCGAAGAACGATTCCTGTGTGCAGAGTGAGGAGTAACCCCTGAGCACTGCCACAAGTAGCCCCAAAACAAACCCAACAAAATCCAAATCACACTCCCATGCAAAAAAAATCCATTGCCAAGAAACAAATAGATGAAAAAGTTTGGATTCATCATTCATACAGGCAAAAAAATTTGAAAGAAAAAGGATAAAAATATTCCTGGGAAAATTGAAGTGATCTGTGAAATTCCTGTTGCTGGTTGTGTCCAGGACTAGGCCATGGAGGAAAGTAGAGTGAACTGAAGGTCATGTACATTTCTATACTTCTATATCATTTGAATGACTTATTTGCATTTATAGTTCTCTTCTAACATTGAATTCCACTTTATTCTAGTGAATTACTTACCTTAAGCACCTCGAATCTTCCTGATAATTTATAAGGCAAGGGAGGGCGCTTGAGGACAAGACAAAGCACTGACAGCACTGACATAAAGACAGTTTCTAAGTCACACCATAGTTCCCACTGACAAAGTTGAAAATATCATAATCAGGTGCCTTTTTCAGGAGTCTCTCAAGGCTTAGATTTTTTTGTCTATTTTTTTTTTGTTTTATTTTGTTTTTCTTTTTTGGGTCCACCAATGCTCATGGGTAACTCCTAGAGGGGTAACTCCTAGCTCTGCACTCAGAAATTACTCCTGGTGGTGCTCGGGGGACCATATGGGATTCAGATCAAACCCGGGTTGGCAGCATGCAAGGCAAATTCTCTACCTGCTAGACTATCACTCAGGTCTAAGACTCAGAGTTCTTACGTAGGGAAGGTATTTACCTCTAAGTTAAGCTGTAAGGCAACCCCTTATGCTCACTCAGAAGTATCTTTACCTAGCTGTTGTCCTTTACTTCAAGGACCTCAATGACACTTTTGATTGCCAAAAGTTGTATCAAAGTCCTTAACAGTGTGACATTACAGGCATGTCATGTATAACTGAATTCCCTCTGCTGTTGTGGCAAGAAGACCACAGACATTCCAGGATTGTAAAAGGGAGAGTGGCCATCTCATACTTTTTATGCTGTTTTGCATTCCTTGTTTCATTCACTCTTTTCATTCTAGTTTCCCCTCTAATGTTTTTCTTTCAAGGGAACATTTACCAGGCAGAAAGATAGAAAAGACAGGAGTCAGGAAAACCTCTATCACTTATTAGACAGATGATCATATGTAACCTGCTAAAATTTCTTATCTAAGTATTGGCTCTAGGCTGTTGTAAGGAGTGAATCATGTAAGCACATAAGGCACTTTGCCTGTTATATAATATGTGCTCAAACCAGCAGCGCGTGCATGTCCAAAGAGAAATGACTCTCTGGCAGTATATATTCCCTTCCAGTCTTTTTTATATACTTCCTCCTCCTGATCATTTCAGCCCCTTCTTTTAAAATGTTTGTTGATTTTTTTCCTTTAAGTCTTTTATTTAAAAAATAAACTAAATTGAAGAAACATGATTTACAGGTATCGGTAGTTGGGTTTTAGGCATATGATATTTGGACACCATTTCCACACACCACTGGTATCAACTTCCCTCCACAATCTAAATATTTTTTCTCTTCCCTACCTTTCTTTTTGGTTGATGTTGCAATGAGTGGGTCACGCAGACAGTTCTCTGTGCTCCATGCCAGGGGTCTACACTTGATGAGTTACTTATACCCACATTTGCTGTCAGGGAAATGAGGGTTGTCACATTTTTTTCACTCCTTACCATCATCACACACATTTTGCCTGCGTGCTTAGTGAGTGTCACGCAAAACTTGTGGTACCAGTATCACTAAGAGGTAACATCGCAGGGACAGCATTTGGTTCAAAAGTTAGTACCAAGTATTAAGCCACTTGCCTCTCTTTTACAAGTCTTTCTAGCTTGAGCACCTTTGCTTTTAGATCTTTCCTTGCATTTGGCAAATAAAATCCAATGTTCCTCTTACTCCTAGCATTATTCTGGCTAGGGAAATTCTCTAGTGGCATCTTCTACTCTTGTTTCTCTATTCAACAGATTATGGTACTCTTCCAGAAATAGATATTATCTATTATTTACCAAGAT
Source organism: Cryptotis parvus (assembly GCA_021461705.1). Lineage (NCBI taxonomy): Eukaryota > Metazoa > Chordata > Mammalia > Eulipotyphla > Soricidae > Cryptotis > Cryptotis parvus. The sequence continues at coordinate 112,167 of JAJIBD010039307.1, read as the reverse complement.
TTTTATTATTCTCCTAGCTAATCAATCCATCAATTTTTTTTCATGCTTTTACTATTGAATCATCCCCAGTGTTTGCTATTTCATTTTGTGCTACACATTCAATAGACATAAACTCAAACTATGGCCTGAAATCTAATAACAGGAGGTTTTCAAAGGTTTTCTGGGATTAAAAAAATTCTCTCCCTTGATAATATCTAAAAATAAGATTGTTAAAATTACTGCATTTGTAGATATGAATTGCTGTGACATGACTGACCATTATAAAACTAGAAATGATCTGTGTTCATAATTGATCTACTTAATTTAAATTGAGTAGTCTGTCAGAAGCAGAAGGCTTTTCCTTTTTATAATAAAGCTGATAAGTTTCTGAAGTAACACTGAAGGTTTTGAGTTAAATTAGTCCCAGAATTTTGGTTTCCTAAAAGTATGCTTTTCACTCTTTAAGCAGGAAAAACAAAAACATACCAGCTATAAAATGTGTGAGAACAAGAATGGGAACAACTGTAGTTTTTACATTCCTCAAATCTGATATAGACAGGAGAAAGCTGTGTCTTAGTATTAATCATATCAATCAGGCCAGTGTTTGTATATTGCTCTGTAATGGCCTACTGATTGAACTAGATCTCTGAATATTGGACAAGGGAGCGATCCTGTTATTTTCAAATGGGCAGTAATATTTATTAAGGCTCACATAAGAAACACTCTATTATTTCATAAAGTCATACATTAGCAGACAGTATTGCAAACAAATTAGCATTATTGTACATGGATACTTTGGCTTCACATCCATATACATTGAATCTAGCTTAATCAATAATCTCAATTGATAAATAAAATCAAAATAAATAATATAATCAGTCTCATTTTTCTCATCTTTTAGTTAATTTGTTGGAGTATGTACTATTTTATGCATTTTCAGGTTCTATTCACTGATTTTACAAATTTGCTTCATTATTCTAAGACTTTAATGTTGATATAAGCCTAAATATTACAACTTCTGCTCAATGTACATGTTCATAAATTGCTAATAAATTTAATCTGGTTACAGAAGAATGCTGGCTAAGATATGCAGTAGAAATGACTCAACGAGCTGTAGTCCATACTTTGCATATGGAAGCCCTAGATGTGATCCCTGGCAATTTGCAGTCCTCCAGCAATGCCAGGAGCAACTCACTTGAGAAAAGAGGGCCTATGAGCACTGGAAAAATAGTTCATTTTCAGGGCCAGAGCAATAGCCCAGCAAGTAGGGCGTTTGCCTTGCATCGCGGCCAGCCCATGTCGGCCTGGGTTCGATCCCTGGCATCCCATATGGTCCCCTGAGCACCTCCAGGAGTGATTCCTGAGTGCAGAGCCAGGATAAACCCTTGAGCATTGCCGGGTATGACTCAAAAAGCAAAAAGAAAAAGTTGGTTTCCAAATATTTATGTCCCCAAACCAAAATAATTGATAATAAATTAATAATTATAAATAAAATAAATAACCAGAGAAACCAAGAATATTACTAACTTTTACAAGAGCATAAGGACACCACACTGAAATGAATTATAAAGTGATACAAAAATGTTCTCCCAATGAAAATGAAAATATGTGAGTTGTCTTTCTCACATACAGATTCCTGATAAAACTGGAACTTATCTCTGGAGCCATCAGATAGACAATAGGCACCTCCCTTGCACGTGACTCAGCCCAAGTCCATTCCTGCACCATATATCGGTACTAAATCTTCACTTGGAGTGATCTTTGCGCACAGAACCTGAAATAAGTCATGAGCACCACTAGATGTGAGCCCCACAGAGAAAAAGAATCAAACTTAAACATTAACAGAAATGCTCACCATTTATTTCAAAGTAAGATAGCACTGAACCAACACAGGAAGTAACCATCATGTATTATTCGCTTTTAACATTTTAGATTATGCTAAGGATAAACTGCTTAAACCTTTAATATCTTTCTAGCACAGGAAACATTCCTTTGTTCTTATGCAGTTCAGTTCTTTAATGGAAAGTCCGCAGGCCCCATTTAATGATCCCTGATTACCATATATCACTCCTGGAAATGACCTAAAATTGGTTAAATTATAGTTTCCAAGTCTTCACTCCTTCTGTATATGCCAAATATTTTCCAAATATTGCTATTTCCCATTGAAATGTTGAGTGTATTTCCTGCTCCTTGACATGAGTCTGGGGCCTGAGTTTTCCTGTCATTAGTGGGATGATAGTGGATGTGATGAATGTAGAGGCTGGAAATCTGCTTTTACGATTATGTCTTTTTGCACTTGGTGCTGTCATCATGAATAGAGCTTCTCTTTGTGAACTCTGGTTCTTCAGATAGAAGAGTAAGGTGCTAAAATAAGAGATGGCCTGAGTACAACTAACAGTGAGGTATTGAACCCATAGGTAAGGCAGAACAACTGGGACAGAGCTGACCTAGATTGGATAATCCCAGACACAGGAGTGAGAATAAATGATTCATGTTTTTATGTCTCTGATATTTAGAGAGGTGTTATACAACAATAGTTTGTTGATACACAAACTAACCTCAAAGTAATTACCTAATTTTGAAATCTCACTTATTAAAAGAGATACATATTTATGCTACTTATACCAGAGCCCATAAAAGAAGAGTACATGCAAGTCTCACCCTTCAGACTGTCTGCGCCCTGGTAATCTTAATTATTTCAAGTTTTTCTGTTGTTCAGTTTATCCCTGAAGGTTACATACATTTCCCCCTCTAACAATGTGAGATTTTTCTGAACCTTCCCAGAAGTTACAGCTTTTATTTACTGGAAAGTCACAACTACTTAATCCAGGTGCAGAGTCAAGCTGAGGGTGATTTCTTTAATTTAGTCTCAGGGTTTAGTGCTGATCTAAATTACCAAACCATCACCCCAATGATTTATGATGCAGAGAGATTGACCAACTGATTTATAACCTGTTCCTTATTGCCAAGAGTGAGTTATATCTTACAGGGACACAGCCAAGACTTCTAGAGACAAGGACACCTGTGGACTCATTACATATACTGCTGTGATTAAATTCTAGCTCATATGGGACAGACACGCACTGCTTTTGCTCCATTTTTCACTTTTTAGTTGATATTCTGACAGTGACCTTATTAGGGAGGAAAAGTGTATTAGTGTAAAAGTAGGGTAAATGCTATTTACTCTATGTTCTAATGTATTTTGGAAAAGATAGGTCTCTGTTTAACAAATTCAAAGCAGAAATGACAAAACTGAAAAAAAACAAAGATTATGACACAATTTTGTTTGGTCTGCACAAGTCCTAACAGGGTGTTAGTTCATTTGTAGTTTTTGCGATCGAATTAGTAACCAACATTTAATATAGAGATGTCATATATAATTTTTATTTCACTTAAAGAATGGGAATATCTGGCAGTAATGATGCTTTGTTCATTCTGTTAAATCTCTTTCTCCTCCAGAGAATACTGGCTATCATATTAACAGACCATGTTTACTTCTTCCTTTCATCTTCTTTTGGTCGACTTTTTTATTTTCCCAAGTTTTACAGAATTATCATTGACAGTAATATTGTAATTGTTTGAAATATATTACAAAAACATTGATATTTCAAAATGATCACCATACAAAATGACAGTAATATTGTAATTGTTTGAAATATAGTGCAAAAAATATTGATATTTCAAAATGATCACCACAGAAGGCATTTAACATTCATCACCTCACAAAAATGTACATTTTTGTCGATTAGATCTTTGAAGGTTTATTCTCTTAGCAACTCTCAAATATATATACACACATATATACATATATGTGTGTATATATACATATATACATATATATGTGTGTATATATACTATATATACATATATATACATATATGTGTACATATATATAGTATTGTTAATGTACCATGCTGTACTTTGTATCATCAGATCTCCATCTTTTTTTTTTTTGCTTTTTTGGGTCATGCCCGGCAATGCTCAGGGGTTTCTCCTGGCTCTGCACTGAGGAATTACTGATGGTGGTGCTCGGGGACCATATGGGATGCCGGGGATCGAACCTGCGCCAGTATCGCCTGCTGCGTGCAAGGCAAACACCCTACCCGCTGGACTATCGCTCTGGCCCCATAACTCCATCTTCTAACTGTAAGTTTATACCATGTTTGGTAGTTAGGGATAACAGGACACACCTAGTGGTACTCAGGACTCTTTTCAACTATTAGGGATGACTTAGGGTGGGTATCAAACCTAGGCCAGCTGCATGCAAGGCAAAAGTACTTTACTATCTCGTAGAGACGGAGCATGTCTCTGGCCATGAATGTTTATCTAACTTTTAATCACCTTTAACTTTATTGTCACTCCCTGCCCTCTGGCTTCTACCAATCTGTTCTCTCTGTTTATGTGTTTTCTCTTTTTAGATTACATATAATAGGAATCATTGTACAATAGTTTATTTCTTATAGGAATTATTCACTTATCATAATACTCTCCAACTCCATTCATATGTTTCAAATAGCAAGGTTTGCTTTTTATTTAAATCACAGATTAGCATTCCATTGTGCATAACTACATTTTTCTTCATTCATTTATTAATAATTGTTATCACAAATTGTTTTGATATCTACAATATTCTATATGACAATGCAATGAATATTGGAATATGGATAATAGCTTCTGAAAACTTAATTTCATTTCCTTATAAAAATACCCAAGAGAAAAATTACCTGCACTAATATTAGTTCAATTTTTACACATTTGAGATATCTCTGTACCATTTACCAGCACAACTGGCCCAATTTGTATTCCAGTAACAGTGTACAAGTGTCCTGTTTTCTCAAAAGCCTCACCAGCTCTTGCATCTCTTGTATATCTAATGATTGCCATTCAATAGGTTTGAGGTTAGATTTCCAGGTGGTTTTGATTTGTTTTTCTTGGATGACTGCTGAGGGCCTTTTCATGCACCTGTTCAACTCTAATACCTTATGTATTTGTGATCATTAAACCACTATTTAAAAATAACAGCAATAAATAGATGAATTTTTATTATGTAAAACTTGGTGTCTTAAAAATAATGAGCAGTAATTGGAAAGTCAAAAAGAAGAGAAAATACTAGGTAAAAATAAAATATTTTATTGCATATTATTTTTTTTCAAAGTATCATCTGCTAGGTGCATATTGTGTGTCAAACACCATGATAAAGCTACAAAGTCATGGTGGGTTTCATGATTTATTATAGCTCAGAATAAATCAGGAGTGAGATATACATATTAGTAGACTCTATTCCCTAAGAACTTTATAAAGCAGATATCGGGTATACATGCTATTTAATATATAAGAAATTAGTAAATGGCGCAGAATGCATTGAAAACAGTAAATGGTTATTTTGTCTAGCTTGAACTGGGTTTTGAAATAGGGATAACAGATGATTAGACAAAATAAGCCTTGCATTCACTAAAGGCAAGTGTAGAGGCCAGAGAAATAAACACTTAAATCTCAAAGTGAAAAATTCAAATATATTTGATGAAATGCACTTGTGATAAATTTTAAGGGATTTCTGAGGGCATAATCAGAAGATGGAAAAGGGAGTTTAGAAAGGGAGGTGAAGGGCCCGAGCTATAGCACTGTGGTAGGGCGTTTGCCTTGCATATGGCCAACCGGGTTCAATCCCCGGCATCCCATATTATCCCTTGGGCACCACCAGGAGTAATTCCTGAGTGCAGAGCCAGGAGTAACCCCTAAGCATTTCCAGGTGAACCCAAAAAAAAAAAGAGGGAGTAAAAAGAAAGGGAAGTGAGGATCATGTTAAGATATTATTAACAGGGGCCAAAGCGATAGCCCTGCGGGAGGGCATTTGCCTTGCACGCAGCCCACCGGGTTTGATCCCCAGCATCCCATATGGTTCCCTGAGCACTGCCAGGAGTAATTCCTGAGCAAAGAGCCAGGAGTAACCCCTGAGCGTCGCAGGGTATGACCCAAAAAAGCAAAAAAAAAAAAGATATTAGTAACAGCATTCATAAGAACAGTGACAATACCTATCAGTCATTGACTTCTCTAAGAATGTAGCACGTTTTGTTTTCATATCATTGCTATCAATATTATGAATGAATGTTATGTATGATAGTTTTGATTTAATTTATCCAAAGGAGGAAACTGAGTTTAAACAGTCCAAGCCAGGAACACTGCTAACGCATAGAGACAAGAATGTTCAGCAGCATCCCTTGGCTGTTCTCACTATGCCAGTCGTGTCTTCTCCCTCCTAAGCAACAAGGCAAAGATGCCTCAGGGTATTGTTAGAAATACACTATGGGGTAAAGATAACTCCTGATTGAGAATGATTAATTTAAACTGGATATGTAGCTTAGTGGCCAGGCACCTTATATATTATCATTATATTAACTGTCTAACTCAAAACCTGAAATATTTTCCATGAAAATTATCATAAAACTGAGATCCTTTGATGAAGAATCCTAGTTTATCCATAAGCAGAGATTATTCTTGCTAAAAATACACATACAAACTGAAGAAGAAAGAGCTGAAAACTGTTAACAAAGAGAATAATAGAACCCTATTCTACAGTTTCTGCGGTGTCTGAATGTATGGTGTTCGTTACAAATGGAAGTTTGGAGTTGGGATAAAAAAGTCACACTTCGATACACCACAGTCCATTCCTGTGGTTCCTGCAATTTTACCCCGTGATGGCTTAAAGTAAATGTGACATTACACACATTTTAGCATCTATTTTCCCAGCAGGAAGTGTAAGATAAAGAGGCTCAATCAGTATGTTAAAATAAGATCTGATGTAGGGGAGGGAAAAAAAAGCTTTTGGATCAGAAGAAATATCATCTCGAGGAAATTAAAAGCCTGAAATATGGCATATGATTACTGACACCAAAGTCCTGCTGTTGTGCTTTTGAAGGACTTTGAGGGATGCTTCCTATTTGCTAAATAAATCTGCAGAACTCTATTGCTTTCCAGGTGTCAGTAAGATTCACTGGGAAAAATTGTGTGCATGAATGTCATCAGCAAACTTTCTCAAGTGAGGATCTGCTGGAGAAAAATGAGTTGTTTAAATTAACAGAATGACAAATGAAAACAGTATAATGGTTACTTTTTTTCTATGCTTTCTATTTCCATCTAGTTGTTCCCAGCAAAGTGAAGAGAATTTGTGCCAGATAGACAGTACAATTTGAAATGAATTGTTAAAAGCACACAAAGAAGATTACTTTTTCTCTTCCACCCACGATTCTTTCTTGGTCTCTCTTTGTTCTTTCAATATTCGCTCTTTCACTTAGTAAATATTGACAATGTCGTATGAAGCTCTGACGATATAATGGTGAACCAAAATAGATGCAGTACTTGATCTCATAGATTTTTAAATTTAGAAAGAGGGAAGTAGTAGACAATAATGAAATACCACTCAAAGCGAAAATTGAAATCTAATGAAATCTATGACATGTAGACAACTGTTTCGATGATAGTTTATCATGGAGGACTTTTTATCTCATCAGGAAGGCAGGGAAAAATTCCATGACATGTTATCTAAACACTAAGAGATAAGCATTTATGTCAAATAAAGAAAACATTTCATGCTGTAAATATAACACAGGAACAGACTCTTTGGTAGGAAGCATTTCATATTTGAAAAACTAAAAGATGGCGTGTTTAATGAGAAGAGCATGGCTAAGAATAGATTGCTGGTGTAAACAGAGGAAAACCTTCTGGGTGCTAGTACAGAACAAGCACAGCAAGTTGCAATAGCAAACCAGTCTTATCTCTCTTGCAAGTTTTCTTTATTTGTTTCTATGAAGGACAGATATGCACAAAGAAAATACATTTTATGATAAGACCTAATCTTAATAACAAGTAAGGCAGTAGAGAGTACAGCAGGCATGGCAATTGACTGGCAGAAGTTTAACCTGATTTGATCCTTGGCACTCCAAATGGTCCCCAAAGCACAGCCAGCACTGAGTGCAGAGCTAGCACTAAGCCCTGAACAGCTCTATATGGCTCACAGCCTTAATAGTTAATAATAAGTCGACTGTGGTGATAGTTTAAGTAGTAAATGACAAGTCTAGTATGTGCAGGTGCTGAGTTTTGTCTCTGCTACTGCATGACACACATGAGCACATTTGGGTGTAGCCTTGATGATTTAGGATCCTTGTCCTGTAATGAAACCATATAGTAGAATATATATATTGGTATTCACTCAACATTGTATCTCAAAATATGTGATTGTTTAAAAATATGCTTAAATTTGATAGTACATATACATCAAAAGTCACATTTACTTAATTATTAGAAGTTCAAAGTGATAGTCATATCTTTTTATGCTACATCTCAAGAGACTATTAAAGCTCACTTCAGCTTAATAACATTTTTGTGTGTCTTTTATTGCTAGAAGGATCACTGGGGACAGTGTCTTTTGGTAGGTCTAAAAAAGAATTCTACATCGTACAATTTGATCACTGGAACTTCCTTGACAAAACGTGGTCCATGTGATCACATAGAATGTTGGGACATGTAGGAGAATTTGACCCAATGAATATACAACCAGTCAAGGCAAATGTTGTTTTCTTGGTCCAAGGGTAAAAAATCCTGCCTTTTATTTCTAGATGACATTTATTTCATCTTGCTAGAATGTCAGTGGTGGCTATTGGGTTTGCTATAGTTTGTCAATCAGGGCTCCTAGAGAGCTGAAGTATATCCCAAATGGAAAAGGAATTTTCTTTACAAGCAGTGAATGCAAGAAAGCTAACAGAGAAGGAGGGACAGAGAATTAGCAGTTTGAGTCATTGTTCATTGTTTTCCCTCTCAGTCACTCAATGATAATTCTAAGATCTTTGATGAAAATTCTCTAGTAGACACATATCTCCCAAAACACTAGGGCCAAATAGAATAACCACTAATTTTTATCACTAGAATTTAGATTTTATTTTGACAAAGAATTTCTAAATCTAACTAGTATGATTGATATAAAGAAACACAATTTTATAAAAACCAGCTTGGTGTTTGAAGTAGTTTTCCTTCAGCCCTAATTCCCCAGAATTTACAGCAAAATTATATTTCTCTGGCCATTGCTTTCCACTCTAGTATATGACACAGCACTATGAAAGAATAGAAATTAAAGTAAATGAATAGAATGATGACTATTATAATGAGTTTTAATAAAGATCTCATTAGGCACATTAACCGGAAATCAAATAATGCAGAGGAAATTGGCTTATTTACAGGTTGTAATTGATACAGTTCAACACTGTATACTTTTGACAATTTACCCATTATTATTAATGCATATTCATTAATTTACTATTTTATTTTCTTTTATTGTTTTTCTTCTTTCCATCCACAAGAAGAAAATTAACCACATAGCTAAAGCAACAAAGTTTCAGAATTAAACCTGAAAAAACTCTACCATTTACTATGTTTGCTTTTAAAAATGATAATATTCAAAATTTAATATATAATTTATTGCATTTTGTATTCATTTATATATTTTATTGAATCACTGTGAGACATACAGTTACAAAACTGCTCATAATTTGGTTTCATTCATGCAATGTTCCATCTCTTCACTAGTGTACATTTCCCACCACAAATGTTCCCAGTTTCCCTCCATAAATATTCCCACTAACTTGCCACTATGGCAGGCATATTTCATCTTTTTAAAACTTCCTCTCAAATTACTTATTTTATTAGCCCTTTTTAATTTAATCACTAGGAAATAGACTATTACAAAACTGCTCGTGATTGGGTTTCAAGCACACAGTGTTCTAACATCCCTCCCTCCACCAGTGCATATTTCCCAACAACAGTGTACCCCGTTTCCCTCCCAATTACCCTCCACCCTCCACTTCTCTCTCTCTCTCTCTTCTCTCGCCCTCTCTCTCACGTTGCAGTTTGCAATAAAGACACTGAAGATTATCATGTATATCTCTTTACTTACCTTCAGTACTCAGTTCTAGTCTGGCATTACTATTTCCACTACTGTCAAAATGGTCCTTTATCTCACCTACCCTCTGTCCTTACCCTACACTTTTGGTAGATTCCAATCAATGACTAGTCCCCCGGCCTTTGTTTTCACTGGCCTTGATATGCCATTTTTTATATTCCACAAATAATGCAGTTAATCCATATCTGTTCTTCACCCTCCCTCTGACTCATTTCACTAAACATGATGCTCTCCATGCCTCTTCATTTATAGGCAAATTTATGACTTCATTTTTCCAAACAGCTGCATAATATTCCATTGTGTATTTCTACTACAGTTTCTTTATTTAATCTTCTGTTCTTGGGTACTCAGATAACTGAACTGTTACATGCAAAAAAAAAATCACAAAGCCTAGCCTCTATCTAGGCCATATACAAGAGTCAGTTCAAAATGTATTTAAGATCTCAACATCATACCTAATCCATGCAGTACATGGAGGAAAACAAAAGGCAAACCTTAAACCATTGATGTTTCAACACCCTCAAAGATGAAACACAAGTGGCCAAGAAAGTGGAAGCAAAGATAAACAAATATGACTACATGACACTTAGAAGCTTCTGCACCTCAAATTAAATGGTAACCAAGATACAAATACATCCAACATTTGGAAAAATGTATACCTAATAATTATCAGATAATCGGTTAATAATCAAGATATATATTCAAGATATATAAGGCAATAATATTCAACATATATATATATATATCTTATATAATATATATTAATATATTAATATAATATAATATTCAAGATATATAAGGCAATGGTAGACCATTTTCTTGTAAACAAGAAAAAACATCCAACCCCATCAAAATATGGGGTGAAGAAATAAACAGAAAATTCCCCTAAGAAGAGATACAAATGGCCAAAAGACACATGGAAAATGCTCTACATTGCTAATTATCAGGAAGATAATTCAACTCCATTCACTGTCTGTATGTGTCTTTATACCAATACTATGCCATTTTAATTACTCTGGCCCTTATTTACTTCTAAGTACTAAATTTAAGCACTAAATTAAGTTAATAAAATTAAGCAATTTTGTTGCTTAACAATTAAATTAAGCAATTTGAGTACTAAATTAAGTTAACCATAACTCACAAGTTATTGCTAAACTGCTTAAATTTAGTACTTAAAAGACTGGGTCCCCTGGGATAAACCCAGAGCCTGGCAAGCTACCCATAGTGTACTCGATATGCCGAATGGCAGAGCCTGGCAAGCTACCCATAGTGTACTCGATATGCCAAAAACAGTAACAATAATGGACCTCATTCCAAATGAATGGAGACTTTACTGGCACCCGCTAGAGCAAATTAATGAACAATGGGAAGACAAGTAACAAGTGACCGCTATATTGTTAGTTTGAAATGGGGAAGGTGATGCCTCCCATCATCATTTCCCAAGGATTGCTTTAATTATTCATGACGTTTTATTGTTTTATAAGAATTTCAGGAGTGTTTGACCTATGTCTTTGAAAAATGTCCTGTGTATTCATATAGGAATTGCAACAAATTTGTATAATGCTTTGGGGGATATCATCATTTTGACAATGTAAATCTTCCTGTTCCCTGAGCAGGAGGTATTTCTCCATTTCCTCATGTCTTCTTTTTAAGTATTGAAGAAATATTTCCCAGTTTTCTTTGCATAGCAACTCTATAGTAAAGCTGATTCTAAGGTACTTGATTTATGAGGCACAATTGTGAGTGGGGTTGTGTTTTTAATGTCTCTTTTTGCCTTGCATGTGGTGACATGGGTTTAATTCTCCAGTATCCCGTATGGTCCTGCAAGCACCAACAGGAGAAATTCATGAGTCCAGAGCCAGGAATCACCCCTTAGCATTGCTGGGTGTGACCCAAAAGAAAAAAATAACTAAATACCTACATAGATAAATAAATAAATAAATAAATAGATGATGGATAGATGATAGATAGATAGATAGATAGATAGATATTAGATAGATGGATAGAGAGAGATAGAGAGATAGATAGATAGATAGATAGATAGATAGATAGATAGATAGATAGAGAGAGAGAGTAGAGAGAGAGAGATAGATAGATAGATAGATAGATGATAGATGGATAGAGAGAGAGATAGAGAGATAGAGATAGATAGAGATAGACAGACAGATAGATAGATAGATAGATAGATAGATAGATAGATAGATAGATAGATAGATAGATAGATAGATAGATAGATAGATAGATAGATAGATAGATAGATAGATAGATAGATAGATAGATAGATAGATAGATAGATAGATAGATAGATAGATAGATTGATTGATAAGATAGATAGATAGAGAGATAGAGAGAGATAGAGAGAGATAGAGAGAGATAGAGAGATAGATTTTTCTTTCTTCTGTTTCTTATTTGTTAATAGGAAAGGCATGATTTTGTGGTTGATTTTAAAACCTGGTATTTTAGAAACCTATTGTTTCCAGTTTCCTGGAGTTTTCTTGTAGTCTTTAGGATTTTCGAAGTATAGGATCATGTCATCTGAAAATAGTGATAGTTTGACTTCTTCCTTTCCTTGTATGCCTTTGATATTCCTCTCTTCCCTAACTGCTATGACTAGTGTTTTCTGTACTATATTGAACAGAAGTGGCAAGAGTGGACAACTTTGTCTTCTGCCTGATCATAGAGGGAAGACTTTTAGTTTTCCCCATTGTGAGTAATGCTTCCTGTGGACTTGTCATAGATAGCTTTGACTGTAATCAGCAAAAGTTCATTCAACTCCCATTTTGTTGAGTGTTTATAGCATGAATGGGCACTAGATCTTGTCAAATGCTTTCTATTGATATGGTCATATGGTTTTATCTTTTTATATTGATATTGTGTATTATGTTGATTGAGTTGTATCATTTCTCTATAACCTACTGTTTTAAATGCCACTTCTTATACCAAATCTTTCTAGCAAGATTCACTATCAATTGCAGAACAAGAGTCTTTGTTTTCTCACTTAATTTATTATTACCTTTCAAATCTTTGTGAAAATGAGTTAATTGGGAGTAACCATAGCAATAGGATTGCATCTAGCCTATAGACAGGCATGTAAAAATTTCCCCCACAACTGCTTTCCTTTAGCTTTGGCACAGAGTCTTGGCTGAGAAACTAGCAAGCTGATCTCTCTTTCTACTAAGCCATTCCTTTATTGGACACACATAAAAATGGTTTGCAGCTCCATTTCTAGGGTTTGGCACAATTGATTCTAATTGCTCCCTTGTCCAATATTCAGATATCTAGTTCAATCATTAGGCTGTTGCAAAGCAATATATAAACTATATAAACACTGGCCTGATGGTCAGGATTAATAATAAGACACAGCTCTCTCCTCTGTGTCACATTTGAGGGGTGCAAAATCTACAGTTGTTCCCATTCTTGTTCTCACACTTTTTATAGCTGGTATGTTTTTATTTTTCCTACTCAAAGAGTGGAAAGCATAGTTCCAAGAAATCAAAACTCTGGGATTAATTCAACTCAACAACTTAGGTGTTACTTCAGAAACTGATTAGCCTTATTATAAAAAGGAAAAGCCTTCTGTTTCTGACCGACTACTCAATTTAAATTAAGACATAAATCTAAATGGCATAGTATATCTCAGTACTGTATTCTGAGCATTATTATGCATTAAGATTTTCTATCAGTACCCTTACCTACCCTAAACCATCATACTTTCCATTAGAAAGAACTTTGCATTGGAAATTAAATAATATATGAGTTAAATTCATTACATGGCTAATAATTAATGGAGGATGGTTTAAGAAGTTTCTTTTAAATTGAGGATGACTCTACGATATATAAGGAAACTTTAGTGTTAGGACTTTTCTCTATTTTCTTGCAAGTCATATAATGATAAATTTTAGTACTTTGTTTTAATATATTTGTTTGACATTTTGACTATTTTGTGATTTCAATGCTTGTTCTAGTAATTATAAAACAACTAATGTTTCTGTTTGTTTACAATCATATATTGCCTCTTCAACTGTAATGTAGAGATAGTTTACAATATTTGTGCTTCTTCATATTGTTATTTAATATATATATATCATATATATTCATATAAAATGAAAATTTATTAATGCTATTTCCTTCCTAACTGAAAATACATTTTTCAAAGCTCAAGATTTTGTTCTATATTTACTCATTATGTTTCTTCTACATCATTACTGATGGTGCATGTTTCCTTCCTTTGTATATTTTTGTATTTCAGATCAATATTTTAAGTTGGTTCATTTTTACCTTGCACTTTTTTCTGGTCAAGAAAATATTTTAACTTCAAAAAATACTGTCATATATAGACTGAAAGGTTGTAATGTAGTTGCCATATATCGACCAACTGCAATCCCTTTACACTGCATATGGTTTAAGCACAAGCAGGATTGACAGTAAATGTAGAGCATGATAAACCCTAATCTTTGCCAGGTATGCCCCTGGGACCCCAAAAACAAATAAATAAAATAAAATATGGTACATATAAAGGTACCTTGGTAATATCTATTATTTAGCAGTACACATTGGTATGGATTTTGTCTTTAATAATAAAGTGGTACAGCAAAGCAAAAATTGTAGGAGGAGGAATACATTTCCTTTATTTACTTCTTTTGAGATGCTGTTCTATTTTATTTTTGACAATTGTGTACCATACTTAGGAGCAAGCACTTCAGACCCTCACTATAAAATTCTGGCAAGAAAGTGTGTGTGCATTTGTCTGTGATTGTGTGCATGTGTGAAATGAAGGAAGCACTTTCAAACTTTTCCAGAATATGTTTTCTTTGACAAATGAGATAATAATAGAAAGTTGTTACATACAAGAAATGTATTGTGTGTTGATACGACTTTTCTTACATGTATATAGATACTTTTCTTTTGTGGTTAGGTGGTGTAATTTTACACAATTTCAAAAAGTTCAAGAGGGAAAGGCTATGAATAACTTCTTTCAGATCTTTGTGTCAGGGGAACAACTTTTCAAAAGTTATTATGAAGCCCAGAAATTTCTTTTCCCCACACCTAAACCCCAAACCACTTGTGAAAATTCAGCTTTTCAAAGTCCAGCCTATTACTTCCAGCTGTCTCTATCTTGCCAAAAATATATATATATATATATATATATATATATATTCTATCTGTAATCTAATGATAAAAGGTTATGCTAAGGCTGAATATAAAATGTACAAATGTATATGCGTATCTTAAGTCAATTTTATAAAATTATCATGTTTTCCAGTTTCATATACATATATTAAACTTCAGTATAATTAACATAGATATTCCTAACAGTATTACACACATTGAGTATATATGTATATATATGTATATATATATATATATATATATACAAATACGCTTTTTTGACACATTCTTCAATTAACTACAATCACCTTCCCTCATAGAATATCTACAGTGACGTAGCACAGTATAGTTCATGTGGGAGCTGTGACTGATTCCTTGGGCTATCTTTACCTGCATCAGTTCATCTTAAGAATAGTCCAATAGGGGCCGGAGCGATAGCCCAGCGGATAGGGCGTTTGCCTTGCACGCGGCTGGCCCATGCCAGCCTGGGTTCGATCCCCGGCATCCCATATGGTCCCCTGAGCAACGCCAGGAGTAATTCCTGAGTGCAGAGCCAGGAATAAACCTTGAGCATTGCCGGTGTGACCCAAAAAGAAAAAAAAAAAGAATAGTCCAATATTCATAGTGCAATGTCCAACATTAGATGTTCTATCATATGCAGATGAGTATGGCCCCATCTTACTAGAACAAAGTGAAAGCTGGCTACCATTCTATTTTTCTTTTTCTTGACTTGTTAGACTACAAGTGGTGATAATTGGTGCCCTTACAAGCTTTGGCATTTGTGATCTGCTGCCGAGGGACAAGAGACAGATGTGTAACTGACATTTCTTACTTTGGTAACACCAAGAAAATGTCAAAGGAGCTAGCTCTGTTATATCTCTGACAACTAAGAACTAGTTTAGATGACTGGTTTAACTCTCTCCCTCACACCCTACCATTTTGAAGGGGGTACTTAACATTTTAAAAATAAAAAATCACTTAATTTGGAGTAGTATTGAGGGAATGAGGGAGAGGAGAAAAGAGGGAAGAGAAGAGCATTGAATATACTTCATACATTGGATATCATTGTGTACAAAGAATTTTGAACTTTCATATACTCTGAGCCTTTGGCCTATTTCACTTGACAAGCAGGACATAGTTTGAGAAACATATTTTAGGTGATTTTGACTTTGTTAGAACATTATAGATTGTATTTGCATGAATCTAAATGGCATATTTCTGATACAACTAGGCTATATATCATGGCCACAGTAGGATATATAACTAAAACACTCAGCACATAACTAGTTTATCACAGCACATTTAATTTTACTTTATTTTTATTTGGGGAGGTGACTTGTGGCCACATCAGCTGTGTTCAATGCTACTCCTAACTCTGAACTTAGGGACCAATCCTGGAGTGACTTGGAGACCATGTATCACAGGAGTGATCAAAAGAGCCTTTAGCTATCTCTCTCTCTCTCTATATATATATATATATATATATATATATATATATATATATATGGCATTTTGTTTGGTGGGAGAAGGGAGCATATTTTACATTCCCAGAGAAGTTCACTGTATCCATCCATTATTTCATTCTGATGGAGGTATAAGTTATTGTGCTTAAGATGGAACTTCTACTAGAAGTAATAGCAATAGTTTGTATTGGTAATCTATATGCACTTGAAATTTGTAGTTCTTTGTTTCTGTATCCTATAAATTCTTGATCATATGAGCTATGGTAACTTTTGTTAACTATATTCTCCTTTCCTTTATCACTTGTATCACTTGTATCACTTCTCTTCCAGTAGATCATCGATTTGCTCAAGCAGGCACCAGTAACACCTCCATACATCCTGTCACATACTAGTGTAGCCCAAGGGCATCTGCTCACTCCAGGAACATGAAGAGCCTCAACCCATTCCATCAGGTCATGGGAATGAGGTCTATAATTATTGCTGGTATTTGGCATATCAAATATGAACATGGGTAGCTTGCCAGGCTCTGCCATGCAGGTGGATACTCTTGTAGTCACCTCGAATCTAGAACATTTATTGATGAATGGTGCAGCCAAGCTTGTAATCAGCTCTTCTGCTGGGTGGAGCACTGATGAGTGAGGAGTTCGGATGTGGAAAATGGTGACCCTCATGGTGTGGGGTTCCTCTGGATTCTTGCGAGGCTCTGCTGGTGTGGAAGGCCAGGGTTTGAACCCGCCTTCCTCCCGGGAGCCTTGTGATCAGCTGGACATCTCTCAACATCCATTCAGAAATGTGTAGAGAGCAACAATTTAAAGTATTTTGGCCATTATTTTTCTCGTTTGTTGTCTCTTTCAGCTTATGAATTCCAGCTTGTCAAAACTGCCTACACTGAAGTTTCTGGTTATGCTCGCTGAAGTCATGCTCAAGCTGAATGTCCAGGGACACCTAAAGGTGATTGTAGGTTTCCAACATCACATCCTGGTACAAGGTCTGCTGCTCATCATCTAGGTGCTGCCAATCTTTCCAGGTCAAATTCACAGCCACATCCACAAAATCCACCATCCTCTGAAGGGTACATTCCTCTTAGTTAGCTGCATCAAGTAGCATAAATGGATATTTTCCTCAATTATTTACCGCTCCTTTATATTCGTAAAAAAAGAAACCTGATCTAGAAGTTTTCTCATGTTGTCAACTTGATCCCAACTTTTCCCTCACTAAGAAGATAGATCAGCCTATCTTTTCCATAACTTCCTATGCACAACTTTCTTCTATGGGTTAGTGCCGCCTAGCTGGCTTAATGAGGCAATGATCACATGACCCTTTTAATGTATGTTCTGTAATCCATGACTGGAAGGGGAAGGAAGGGGAAGAGAGAGAGAGGGGGAAAGAAATAAAGAACCTGCCGGGGGAGGGCGGGGGGGGGGGGGGGGCCCGGGATGTTGGTGGTGGGGGTGGGGGGCCCGGTGGGGGGGGGGGTGCTGAAGACTGTATGACCAAACAAGAACTTTTTAATTGTATATTTTTATTTGTATATCTCACGGTGGTATAATAAAATACTTAAAAAAATCAAGAGAGCATAGCACTTCATTCTTCTCTAATGCCTAATCATCAGATACCAAAAGAATGTCAGGAGTCACAGAATTTATTATTTATTTAAGACTAACAACAGGATAGGCACTTTAAATCAATACTGTGAAGAGGGCTTCTGTTGTCTCTTTAACATCAGGTGGACTTTTAGATGGAATGAAAAAATTTAAGGATGTGGAATATTCTTGCAATCTTTGCAGAGACTAATCTACATCAGTCAGAGGTCCTTAAGATATTCCCTTGTACTGGCATTAAAGATTTAAATGAAAGCTCATATGAATTTAGACTAATTTATGAAGATAATATGAATTATTAACCAGATGATAAAATGGTCATATCCAACAATGGTAATTATTTTAACTGAATCTAATTGCTTCACTTAGGAATTTACTGTTGTGCTACTGATCCTGTATATAGTAAAAAATCAAGTTCATAATTACCAACATGTCTATATTTGTGAAGATAAAAGTTTATATATTTTTTTTTACCTATTTTCTTTTCACCAATAATAAAAGAAAATACATGATTGTGTTATCATCCAAAGCATAATGATGAGTGATCAACAATTATATTTTGAATAAAATGACTGTTGACTGGTATTTAATACAGATAGCAAATACAAATAAAAAGGATGCTGATCTTTTGATTATATATACCCAGGTAAATTTTAATTCCCTAGAGAAAATCCACTTCAGGTAAAAGAAAGATTATTTTAGGACCTTGGGATTTGAAAAGTGTCGAGAGTTTAAGTTGAACACTATGAATTAGCAACAACTCAATTTGTCTTTTAAATGTCTTTTTTTTAGGTTATTCCAAATTAAATTACCTGTCCTAACATGATACCAGAAAAGGTGACATGATAGGTTAACTTAAACTTATGAAACAATTATGATAGTAATGTTATGGATTTTGTACTCTACTGATATTACTATATTTAATCCTAATTCCAACCTTATGGAATATAGTGTGTCAATTATTTTCACTTTATAAATATGGAATCACTGTATCACTGTCTTCCCATTGTTCATCGATTTGCTCGAGTGGGCACTAGTAACATCTCCATTAGTCCTGTCACAAGCAAGTGAAACCCAAGGGCATCTACTTGCTACAGGGACAGGAGGAGCCCGAAACCATTCTTCAGGTTATGGAACTGAGGTCCATAAGAGTCACTAGTCTTTGGCATAAAAAGTAAATAAAACATGGGTAGCTTGCCAGGCTTACCGTGTATGGAAACTGGGGAAGAAATAGTAGATGGCTCATAAAAAGTAACCTATCACAGAAAATCTAGAAATTACAAATCTCAAAATCACAAGATAGGGCTTTGGAATTCATACATTTAGCATTTATGCATTCACATCATGTTTATCTGCCTGCAATATTAAACTAAAGTTTTTCAAAGCTCCCACTCTCTGAAAGATTCGCATAAAGCAATCAAACTAGTGAATGAATCATCTGCCCAGCAGCCACTCCTTGTCACACTTTTTGTTTCTTTTTTAATCTTTTTTTTAACTATGGAAAACATATTTGTTTTCTTTTTTAAAGGTAACTAAGTAAGAAAATATTAGTGAAAGAAGAATTATATAAACAAATACATATAAAATGATTTTATAAATCATCCACATATAACCTAGATTAACTAATGTACTTACTTATGATGTTACCATCAAGTACTCAGAAAA
The DNA here is from genome assembly GCA_021461705.1 of Cryptotis parvus. Lineage (NCBI taxonomy): Eukaryota > Metazoa > Chordata > Mammalia > Eulipotyphla > Soricidae > Cryptotis > Cryptotis parvus. The sequence continues at coordinate 92,401 of JAJIBD010039307.1, read as the reverse complement.
ACGAATTGCTTTAAAATCTTTTTGAAAAATTTTTATAGGCCAGGTACAAGAAATAGATAATCAAGGCCAGACCTCTGAAGTTCAAACAATGAGCTTAGTTCCATCTTCTTTCTCCATTAGGTCTATGGAGGTGGGGTTTTCGTTATTATAGTCAACTGGTTTAAGCTCTTTCTCTGGTAGTCTCTTAGTAAGTTGCAAAGTTATTATATAGGTAATCAAGGAATCATGAATTCAAACCAAACACCATTTTCTTAATCATTTATAATATCTTATCCATGTTCAACAGATAGGAAATAGTGAAGAGTAAAAATGATAAGAGGAAAAAAATGATAGAGGGTCAAAGGCTACATGATTGAAGCCACATTGGGTTAGACATATGTGCAAGAAGAAATGGGAGTGTTGAATTGACAGAAAAGGGACTATGTTGGCTGAAATGAGTAAGTTAAAAGGGGAGGTCACTAATGGGACATTTCCCAAGTGTTACTTCATTATATACTCTTGGCCCTGTTAAAGTTATATATGACACATGTAAGATAGATTCATCTGAGGATCTGAATTGAAAGCATAAAGCCGAATTTAATGAAGCAAATATTTTCCAAAGACTCTGGTGTTTAACCGATAGCTCTCTTAGTGTTAGTTCTGGGTCACAGACCACAAGTTGGCTAGCATCAAGACCCCTCATGCTTTTATTCCCAATTAATTTTAGATGTTGGATCTATAAGATCCTTTGTTGGAAATAATTAAATAATAAATGTCTATTAAGCAGTTTGCATGCTGAGTGCAATAAGAATAAACTCCACAGAAATCCAATTTAAACACTTATTGCTTTTCTGAGCCAAAATGAAATTGGATTTGTGTTTCTGAACTCTTTGGCAGAAGGATCAAACATCGCATGGGTGCATTTGGCAATGTCTCTGTCTTTGGAGACAGTGACCTGGGTGCATTGTTTGGCTGAAAAGTCAGTATTCCCTAAATATTGCCTTGCTATTTTCAGATTTGTAAATGGTATCTGAACTTCTGAAAAAGGTATTTCAATCAAAGATAATACATATTTACTTCAATTAACTAAAATAAAACCTTCTAAGAGAAGAGATAGGACATACCAAAGGCAAAAAGGATTCCCCAATGCCATAACGCTGAGAAGGCTGGCATCAACTTGTATTAATAGTACTCAATAAAGTAGACCCTTTCAAAGGCAAAGATAACATTAAACATAGGAAATCGTTAGATCCTCTATGTTTAAAATTATCTTTAAGATACTTAAATAAAGGACCTTATGTTTAAGGATCTGGGCCGAGGAGCGTGGGAGCGGAGCCTGGTCTGTTGACTCAGGATAGGTTTGGATGGGGAGGGTGAGGCCACTGCAGGCTGGTTTTGTGATAAACATGCCCTGGGACAGTGAGTGAGGCTCAGGTTGCTCCCAAGGGACTTCGATGGTGTAAAGTTTGTGTCACACAGCCTCTGAGGAGCGATTTGACAGCGGATTTGGCAGCCAACCTGCCAATAGGCAGCCTTGGTGATGGACTCCATAGTTAGGGTCTTCGAGCCTCCTTCCCCAGCAACGGCCTCCTGGGAAACAGGAAGTGGATTTTGCACTTCCTGTTTCATAGGTGAATGGTCCTTGACCTACCATGCCTGCCTCAACCCTCTTCAATTTTGGCTTTCATTCTCAACATTTTCCTTTGAGGCCTTGATAAGAATATCCTGTTGGGGCCTTCCGTTTCAGCTGTGAGTTCCCTACCATCGTGGTGTATTATCTGACCTGTTTGATGTAGCCTCACTATTCAAGCCACATCCTGCAGTGCACACTTGTCTGATTTTAAAAAAAAAAATTTTCATTGTACCACCGTGAGATATACGATTACAAAGATGTTCATAATTGGGTCTCAGTCATACAGTGTTCCAGCACCCATCTCTTCACTAGTGCCCCATTCCCACCACCAATGTCCCCACATTCCCTCCCTCCCAGTTCTATAGCAGGCTTTTTTCTTTTCCTTCCTTTCTCTCTCTCTCTCTCTCTCTCTCTCTCTCTCTCTCTCTCTCTGGATCAGCTGATCCAGAGACTCACAGACATGGGGGCAGAGCTGCTACTGGCTCTCCCTGTGCCCAGCCGCTCATGAGGCACACGGGAAGGACAGCGGGTTCTAGCCCTGGCCTGCCACCCCAGCAGAGTCTCGCCAGAAGCCAGATGAACCCCCGACTCCATAAGGGCTGCCATTTTCCACATCTGGTCTTCCCTCTCGTCAGAACTCCACACAGCAGAAGAGCCTATCATAGCCCAGCTTGCACAGCTGCTTCATCAATAAATGCTGGAGATCAGAGGTGACTACAAGAATATGCCACCCACACTGCAGAGTCTGGCAAGCTACCCATGTTGTATTTGATATGCCAAGTACTGGTAACAATTATAGACCTCATTCCCATGACCTGATGGAATGATCTGAGGCTCTTTATGTTCCTGGAGCAAGCAAATGCCCTTGGGCTCTACTAGCATGAGACAGGATATAGGGAGATGTTCCTGGTGCCCGCTCAAGCAAATCGATGATGAATGGGAAGACAGTGATACAGTGGTACAGTGATATTTCACATATATAAATGTTATATTATCTTAAATAAGATCCATAAATACCTTAATTCCTCAAATACAGCATTTTTAATGATTGAATAAATTTGTATTCAAGGAATGTTAAGCAATCCAAAACAAATAACTTTATCTGCTAATAAATGCCAGAGTTGTTTGTAAGCCAGCAGTATTACTGACTTAATTCACTAACAGTATATAGAGAACAAACACACAATTTAATTTTGCCTTAATTTTATTAAAAATGAGTGGAAAGTGGAAAAATAAAATACATATTCAAATAACATTTTAACAAAGGTGTCAATTTTAAAAAAAGAATTTACTCACATCTGAAACATGCTGGATTGATTGGTTGGTCATGATAGCTGGCAAAGTCAGAGAAGAAAATTAAAGAAGACCCAAAGAGTGTGAGAGATATGTGGTAGGAAAAAAAGTGGTTAAAGAAAAAAAATAGGGAAATCAAACACTGGAAAGGAGCATTTAATTTTCTTTTCAGAAACAAAAAGACATAGAGGTATCATGTTGTTCCACAGTACTGTTGGTACAATTTGTTAAATATTGTTTATTTTATCAAGGGGTAGGAGCACAGTTTAGCAGTCACGTCAACACTTACAGCAGCCCCACCCCACAAGAACTGATTGTATTCCACTAAAGTCAGTGTCTCTGAGTCCAACCAGAGCTCACACATTCTTCACTGAACTCCTTTGCACAAATCAGAAGCAACAACTATTACCCTAGACTAAATGTAGTTTTGTCTGTTTCTGTTCACATCAGGAAAGCAGAGAACTAGTATTTAGGGTATGATACTACATAACAATACTAACTTTCAAACTCTGAGTTTGATAGCAAATTGTTCTTCTTAAATAATTGTGTGAATAAAATTTCATAGAGTTTGATGGAGAGTCTAACTATGATTATTCAACTAAGAATTCTAAAATACACAACAGTTTTTAGAATAAAAATGGCTGCTCAAATTTTTGCATATATGATATCTTTTTAATGAAAGGCACTCTTGTTGAAGGAGAGGGCATTCTTAAATGACCAGAGCAGCAGACACCTGTATTTATTTCTAAGACTTTAGAGGACACATGCTTTTTTTTTCTTTACTTCTATGTATAAAATGCAATCCATAAAAATAATCTGTATTGCCCCCTTTTACTTGTATCACTTGTCTTCCCATTGTTCATAGATTTGCCCAAGGTCATCTGGTCACCCAGGAACACAAAGAGCCTCAAACCATTCCTTCAGGTCATGGGAATGAGGTCTGTAATTGTTTTTGGGTTTTGGCAGATCAAATACGACATGGCTAGCTTGCCAGGCTCTGCCGTGTGGGTGGTATACTCTCAGTAGCAGGCTCTCATCTCATGCATTTATTATTATTATTGGCCCCTTTACCAGACAAACTATGAGTCCTTTTTGTTGAATCAAAGTATCCTCATGTCTTATAAAAATAAGATTGGTTGGTAACTATTGACCAATTTCCCCTAACATTCCAAAGATTGACTCAGGATATTATAGGTCAAGGCAAAGTTGAGGATTTACATTGGGCTATATGAAGAGGTTATTTTCCTTTCTCTTGATAGAGGCTTTGAATTATAAAAAATTAGATTCTACAAACACTTTGATACCCACAGGTAAGGAAGCCTTTTGAATTCTATATATACATTATATAGAATTCATATATATCATTATATTGAATTCTATATATACATTATATAGAATTTAAAACTACTCCTAAATTTCACCACTTCTGACTTATCCAGTTACTTGAGTGTTGGGGCTGTGCTAACTGGGGGGTTGTTGTTTTGCTCCTCCCAGTTAATCTTATTTAAGCCAAGGTTCTCTAATGAGTCTCTCTTCTATGTAAACACTTCTAGGGGTGTGGCGTTAGGTCACCTTGATTGAATAACTTGCTTTACTCTACTAAACTTTATGTTCTAGATTGGGCTAGCTCCTCTTTCCCTGCGGGGGTGTGTGTGGTTGTTTTTTGATGGGTGTGGCCTCTCTTTGGTTTTTTGTGGTGGCTTGTTGGGGGCTTGGTTGTGGGGAGGTTGTTTTTGGGTGCTGTGGGGGTTTTGTTTTGCCTTGGCTCTGTGCTTGAGCTTTAAATCTCTCCACTACACAGACTATTGATTGCATTTTGCCTGTATAAATTTATATTAAAGAGGTTTTAGCAAATTGAATGCTTTTATGCATGTTCATAATATCTTTGAGACATCATTCTACTGTTTCCTAGTGGGTGTGTATGTAGGGGGAGCATTTCTTTAATGGGCTTTTCAAGTGATTAAGTTTAAGAGTCACTTCATTTATCACTGATTCATGTATAACTGATTATCCAATCAACGTTTGCTGAATCCTTTTTATGCCTGGGGTATCTGTCTGTAAGACACAATAATGAATAAAAATGTCAAGATCCTGATATTATGTTAGTATACAATAATTAAAATTGAGTCTTCTTATGTTGACTCCATGGAGATGATCAGGATTAATAAATTCTCACTACCAAGTAGATTAATGGGAAATGTAAGTAATCGCATATTTATTCATTTCTTTCTTTCTTTATTTATTTTAAATTTTATATACAGAAATACAGCTACAATAGTGAGATATACAGCTACAAAAAGTGAGATATACAGCTACAAAAGTGTTCATATTTGGGTTTCAGAAATACAGTGTTCCATCACCCATCCTTTCACAGTTCCCAATTCCCACCACAATGTCCCCTGATTCCCCCTCCCGGGCCTGTGACTATGGCAGGGAATTTTCACACCCCCTTCTCTTACACATTGTGGATTGCAATACATACATCTAGAGGTTATCATGTATATCCTTTTGACTACTTTCAATGCTCAGTTCTATGCTGGTGTTATTATTTACCATGATTATTAGTACACTGTTCCTTTCTCTGTATTACCTAACCTCTGACTCCCACAGATTTTCAGTAGATTCTACCCACTGATAAGACCTCCTGATCCATGATTTGTCTGGTCTTGGATTTTTTTCATTTATTTAAAAAATTTATTACAACACTGTGAGATAGACATTAACAAAGTTGTTCTTTGGGTTTCAGTCATACAATGTTGCAGCACCCAACCCTCCACCAGTGCACAATTCCCACCACCAGTCAGTCTCCCAGATTCCCTCCCTCGCTCCCCCATCCTGCTTCTATAGCAGGCTTAGTTTGTTTTGTATTTTTCTTTTTTTTTCCTTTTTTTCAATTTGGTCACTCCAGCAATGCTCAGGGGTTTCTCCTGGCTCTGCACTCAGGAATTACTCCTGGCGGTGCTTGGGGGGACCATATGGGATGCTGGGGATCGAACCCAGGCCGGCACAGGCCGGCCGCATGCAAGGCAAACTTGCCCTACCGGCTGGGCTATCGCTCCGGCACCTATTTTATTTTTTAATGATTTATTTTAAACAACGTGACTTACAAAGTACAAACTTTTTCACAATACAATTGCTGGAAAGATTCATCACTCAGCACCAATCCTATCACCAGTGTGCCCCCGTAACCCCCAGAGACCCGCATTTCCCTCCCACCCTCCATCCCCTTTCTGATGCCTGCTCACTTAGCAGCATCAATTATATTAATCCTTACAGCGAATATGAGGGAACAGTAATGATACAGTCATGCCTTTTTTGTTCCTATGGCCTTGGATATTGGTATCACGCTATTTTTATATCCTGCAAATAAAATGTCGTCATTCTATATCTGTCCTTTTCCCTCTGGCTAATTTCACTCAACATGATCCTTTCCCTGTCCATCCATTTATAGGCAAACTTTATAACTTAATTTTCCTAACAGCTGCACACTATTCCCTTGTGTAGATATACTACAGTTTCTTTATTCAGTCATCTGTTCTTGGGTACTCTGGTTGTTTCCAAATTCTGGGTATGGTGAATAGTGCTGCTATAAACATAGAAGAGTAGATTGTGTTTCCACTGTGTGTTTTTGGTCTCAGCAACCACATATTTAGATGAAGAGAGATTTTAATGATAAGATACTGATATAGAAATGAAATGGTAATGAGGAGCCCTGAGAGGGAAAGCTGAGGATGGAGGAAAATAATTTAAGAAACAGGTCAAAGAAACCCAAGGTGTTGTTGAGTTCTGTATGAAGCATATTTAAATAATAGCTGAAAGGCTGTGACAATACTCACAGTGGGCCAGAGAATAGTTCATGTAGATATGGATTCTGCCAAATACCCACCAGATATTTTGATTCAACTACCTAAATACTGCCTTAAGTAAGTTCATGCTCTTTAGTTCAAAAACCTTAGTTATATTGTCATCGATAATATATTTTCTGGTGCCAATTGCTTTATTGTTTTGTTTTTGTTTGGGGGTAGCTACACACCCAAATGCTCAGAGCTTTGTTCTGGCTCTATGCTCAGGACAAGTCCTGGTGGGACTCAGGGGACCATATAGGATTGAACTTGTGTCAACCATGATGAGAGGAAAGCATTCTACTCACTATATTATCTCTTTGTCTCCAGTAGAGATGCTGACTCTTTAAACATGGATTATTTCTAGCTTTTTGCTAAATCTACCACCTATTTTTTGCCTTACATTTGTGCTAAAGTCAAATTAAACTCTTTTTACCTCCCCAAAATACACCATCTTCTTTTCTTGCCTCTGTGCTTTTGTTAAAGCTGTTCTGTCCACTAGTTATATTTATTTATCATTCTACTGTTCTTTTTTAATCTTTTATTATCAATTTAACTGCCATGTATTCCATAAATTATTCAAGAAAAATTGTATGTATGATGACCAAGGAGAACTCTAAGCTTCAATAGCACTGTCTCTTTATTATACTCTCATTAACAGTTCTAAGTCTTTTTCCTTGCTACTCTGTGAATTCTTTGAAGGAAAAATTAGAATCTGTTTAATCCACATGAAATCAGTATCCAGCACAGAATCTGGCAAACAATAGACATCACTTAATATTTCAGGTTGTATGAGAACGTATCTGGTAGAAGGAAAATAATAAACTATATCATACAAGTATAGACAATATGACAATGGAGCCACAGTATGACTATGGAGTCAAACTACTTCAATTGCAAATCTGGTTCAACCAAATTCCACTGGTATAATGAAATATCAAGTATCCTGGTCTAAAAAAATAGGGCCCATATAATAATAATGATACCTAACTCAGGATTGTTTTCAGGATTAAAGTAACTAATATATGAAAATTTCCCAATACAATGTACAATCTTTATAAAATGTAGACATTTTTATCAACAAATCTTAAATTTCTTTATTATTTATGAATTTTATGTAGTGTGGGACCTAAAATATACTTTTAAGTAATATGCTAGTCAATTTGCTATAAGCTAATAAATAATACTATATCTACTTTATACCTACCTCACAGATAAATTGAGCAAAGCGAGTAATAATATAATATTAATGAGTCAGAAATGTGGAGTAATTCACTGTGAATTATAAGAAACATTTTGAAAGATGAGCAGGAGAAGCTGAGGTAACTTTGACATATAACTGCTAATAATTTGGCTAGAAGCAAATATCAGGCATTTGTAATTTATATAATATGTGTTAGTGAACAGAAAATTTTCATTTTGAAAGACATTAGGTTTAATAGTGTCTACTATTATAGTATGTATGTGAGATTTCAAAAGTAGCTTGCTTACAAAGTTGCCTCTTATTCCAAAGGAATATCGCATAGGCAAATGGATGAGCACAATGCACTAAAATTGTTTCTTCAAATAAAGAGCTAATCATGCATTTAACCAATCTTTTATACCATACATTATATATTTATGTGGCTTGCCTTATTAGTTCAAGATTATTATTGTAACTAAACAGAACTTATTTTCTTAATTTCTGAGAGATATTTTTTGAGGAAACTCATGAGTCTCTTCACACCTATTTTATTCATGACAAAAACATTTATAAAAGGAACATTTCTATAATATTTGCTTTCCCTCTACCAGATTTTTTTTCTGTTTTTATTTAAGAAGTACACAATGGAATATTCACATGCCAGGTGGGGGAAGGAGATTTTGAGTTTTCAGAGAAAAGGATTAGATATCTGGGGAAACACAATTCATTTCTTTAGAGCGTCTTCAAAGGATATGACACAACCCCCAAATCCCTGAATATGTTAATATAATTGGAAAAAATAACCTGGCAGAATACATTATAATGACACGATGTCTAGACAATGACAGAAGCAGAAGCAATAGGAAAATTCCACATTCATTCTGCAGTGAATTAGGGGCCTGGGGTTCTGTAATGACAGTAGTGACCCTCTTCCCTCAGGGTCACCAACTATAACTTCACGGAAGTAGGAGGCAACCAGCCACCATTCTAGTATAGTGACTGCTCTGTGGTTCAGTAAAAACCACACATGGTTGAAGGAAAACTCTAGGTAAGTACTTTTCATACCAAGAACACTGCAGTCCCTTTCAGAATTAGGAACTAGGATACACATCTTATGTAGTATTTCCAAAAAGAAATTCAGAGCCTACCATGATTTTGTATGCATGCTGATTTCTCTTAATTATAGAAAATATATATATGGGGCCAGAAATAAGACCAATGAGCCCCTCTGACATTTATCAAAATATAAGTCTCAGATAGAGAATACATGCTAGCAGAAGAGCAGTTAAATCAGTAAAATGAAACACAAAACATCCTCTTAAAGATTTTTAAGAATGAGCTTTGGTGTCAACTTACGTGGTTCATGGGAAATTATTGAACTTTATAAGACATTATTACTCATCAACGAGTTAAATAACAAGATCAGATATAGTAAAGTGCCTTCACTGCATGCAGTTTTGATACCTGGCACTCCATAGGGTCCCCACCCCACAAGAAGGGACTCCTGAGTGCAGAGTCAGTAATAATCTCTGAGCATCATAAGGTATAACCCAAAGCTAATAAATAAAATGGTAGCAGGATCAACAATAATGCAGCAAAAGTGACAATAGAAATAGGTATCACAGTGAGAAGAGAATATCCATGCTATAATACAGAAGGGGAATTTTGATGAGTTAAATAAGGAGGGACTTAGACAATGCTTTTACCATACATTATCTAACAATTACAACAATCTTGAAAACTGTGGTACACGAATACAATGAGATAATGCTTTTGCAGCTATGATAAAAGATGGAAGTTTTGATTGTGCGGAATTTGTATAGACTGGGGGAAATCACATTAAGTGAACTAAGTTAGAGAGTAAAGAGCCAATACAGGGTGACCTCACTTACCTCTAATATAATACAAAAAAGAAAGGAACAAAGGGAACACTGTATAAAACAGGGAGAAACACTTAGCCTTTTTGTGCAGATGTGAGATTACCAAGAAGTGGGATGACAGAGTAGAGGAAGGAGAGGTGTATTAGAAGTGACATAAAGACCACGATGGAGGCTCTTTGGCACTTTCATGGTGTAGTGGATGGAAAACTGTGTACATCAAAACTATTATGGAAACTTACTTAAACTACAGTACATACTAAAAGTTTTAAAATCTAATTTAAATTCTGAAGATATAGAAGAGAAGAAAAAGACATCAACACTATAGTTCAGCAAACAGTGAGAGGTGAGAGTCTTGCAAAACAATTATATCACCTGTGGGGAAGAGGTCTCAGTGCTTTGAGGGATAAAATAATTAAACTTGGCATTCTAACTTATCTCTCTATTCTATTAGCACACTTTGGATGGGGCTTCATTATTGAACTTCCGCTTTCATCTCTGAAGCAAACTGTACCCTTTGCCTTGGGTGAGTTACTTCCTTTCTGTGAGTTTCAATGGAGATGCAACAACGAACCATAATTCTTTTCCTCAGAACTAGATCCCAACTTTATTTTTTGGTAAGCACATCCCTCCTAAATAATATTTATCTCATAATTAGGTACAGGCTGTATCAATATTATGAGCAAACAGGCAAAATCCAAAATGATGTCATAATTAAACTACTATGACTTGTCTAAAATGTAGGGAGGCATTCTGCTTTTGTATTCCTTCCTCAATTCTTTTTTCTGGATACATGAGTGATGACTAAACAACTAGGACCCAGGTTCGTGAGGCAGATAACAATTTGAAACCCATAATAGTCCTGAAATGATATACATTAAAAAATACAAACTTCTTTTCTTTTCCAAGGTATTGGTACAAAGGTTTTCTGCTGTATATAGCAAAACCTAAGTTGTATTGGAAAAAATACAATGTGTTAATATATATTTTAAGTGATTTGAGATACAATGATAGTATGATTCAAATTTATATTTTGTCTATTTAATTTATGAACAATGCAGAGACAAGTGATACAAGTGATACCATATAAATATATATACATATATGTATATGTGTATGTATATGTGTGTATATATGTATACATATATGTATCACTTGATCACTTGACATCCTGTTATTCATTGATTTGCTCGAGCAGGAGCCAGTAACATTTCCATTTGACCCTATCACTTGTCAGTGTAGCCCAATGGTCTCTGGTTGCTTCAGGAATACAAAGAGCCTCAAACTGTTCATTCAGGGTCTTGAAGAAAAGTCTAACCATCTTGTAGGTGGGCAGCCACGTGATCTGTTGACATTTCATGGAATCCATGGTAATGGCTCTAGTCCAGCGGTCGAATCCAAATTGCATGTCCAGCCCATCTGATTTTCGATGCCTTGGCAAATGAGACAGCGTCCCTGACTCTGGATGGTTGACAGATGTTGGAACTCTGAATTCCTCCTCTCACTTGAGTGAGGCATGATATTCCAAGCATGGCTCTTTCGATTCCTCTCTGGGAGATCCGAATAGCATTCTCATCCTGCTTTCGTAGGGCCCAGGTCTCTGAGGCGTTTATTAATGCAGGGAGAATGGTGGAGTCAAAGAGATGTGCCCAGAGCCGGAGGTTCTTTGTCCTTTTAGCTATTTCTTTGATGCTCTTGAAGGCATTCTATGCTGCTCTCTTCCTCCTGCACAGATCAGATTTTAGGTCATTCATCATGTTGACATCTAGACCTAGGTACACATAACTGCTGCGTTCAAGATGTTTGTTCGGTTGAGAGTGAATGGGGCCTCTGGAAGTAATTCATTATACATATATGTATACGTATACATATATACATATATGTATACATATACATATATACATATATGTATATAAAATGCCAATAAATGCAGTCATTCTATATCTGTCTTTTCCCTTCTGGCTAATTTCACTCAACATGGTCCTCTCCATGTTCATCTTTATATGCAAATTCCATGACTTCCTTTTTATTAACAGCTGCATAGTATTCCATTGTGTAGATGTACCACAGTACCACAGTTTATTCAGGCATCAGTTCTCGGTCACACTGGTTGTTTCCAGATTCTGGCTATTATGAATAGTGCTGCTATGAAAATAAAAGTGCAGATTGTATTTCTGCTGTGTGTTTTTGGCTTCCGAGTATATCCCCAGGTGTGGTATGGCTGGGTCTAAAGGCAGCTCAATTTCTGTCTTTGGAGGAATGTCCATATTATTTTTCAGAAAGGCTGTACCAGTCGACATTCCCACCAACAATGGATGAGAGTCCCCTTTTCTCTGCATCCACGTAACCACTTATTGTTCTTTCTCTTTTGGATATGTGTCAGTCTCTGTGGTGTGAGTTAATATCTCATGGTTGTTTTGATTTGCATCTCTCTGATAATTAGTGATGATGAGCATTTTTTTTCATCAGCCTTTTGATCATTCGAATTTTTTCTTTTTCCAGGTTTCTGTTCATTTCTTCTCCCCATTTTTTTTATAGGGTTGGCTGTTTTCTTCTTGTAAAAGTCCTACCAGTGCCTGATATATCCTGGACCTTTGGTTTAAGGAAATAAAAGGTCAGATTTCTTGGTATCATCTTTTTTAATTCAGCTGGAAAAGAGTTTTAGGCTCAATCTACAGTTGCCTGCCACCTTCATGTGCGCCATAGCTTTCCATAAAGACAAACCAGACTAAATTGTGCACTTTTAATTTGCCTGTGCTCCATCCTACATGGCTGGAGGTTTGCAGACAATTAAGTTATGTGATTGGATATTTAAGGTAAAATACTTCTGGCAAGTGGATAGTTTTGGTGAATGATTTACGGCAAATATTATGACTAATGACGAAATGTTAAATGTGCTAAAAAATGTCAAGATTTGGTTATTGAAGCAACAAAAAACAGGTATCTTTAACAATATTCAACTTAAATTTGACTCAAGGAGAGCCACTGGAAAACACTGATGGAGACTCAAAACGAGTCAATTCACCTAAGTAAAAATTGATTATAAATGGGCAGCAGGTCTAAAAAACACCTAATTTCTTTCAATCTAAAGTCTTAATTTTAAATTGCAAGTTGCTGTTCAAATCTCCTGGATTGATCCATTTTTTAATAATGATAATCTTGCTTTGCAGCCTGTTGAACATGCTCCATCTTTAATAATAATTTTGCTTTGCAGCCTGTTGATTTTGGTTCATCTTCAATAGAAACAACCTTGCATTGCAGCCTGTTGATACTTTAGCTGGAAATAACCCCTTTCTTCCTTAAGAAAAAAAAAGTACAACCTGCCTTGTAGTGAGTTTAAAGGTAAAAGTACCTAAATAACCCTTCAAATGAAGGTACCATAAAAAAATATGTGTTTTCTAAGTGCTTAATGTGTAAGTGTTTCCTTGCTGCCCTGCAGTGTTTAAAGTTGAGAGCATGTGAATAACCCTCATGGAGAAGGTATTTTTTTAAGAATTTTGAGGTTTTTATGTATAGAAACGATTAATTAAGAAGTTTTTTAAGAAAAATAAAATGGACTCCCATGTATGATGTTCAGTATCAAGGTTTTATAAATTAATGAGTTTTCTAATGTTTTGATCACAGGTAAAAAATAAAAAATTAAAATTAAAAAAGGATAAAAAAGGTGAACTCCATGTATAGTGATCAATATCAAAATCTGCTAAGAACTAATAAATTTTTTAATGCTTTTGTTCAGCAATTTAGAGAAAAATAACTTGGCTGCTGCAGATTCCTTCTATCTCTAAGATGCTTGAGGCTTTGTACTCTGATCACAGTGCTCATTACAAATAAGTTTGCTGAATCAATGAAAAAGTTTTCTAATAATTCTGTTCACAGGATAAGACATTGGAATGCAATAGACTTGTGCTACAGTGCTCAATACTCTGAGACTCCTACTAAAACAGTGCTCAAACAATACAGTATTGTGTACTTGATCACTTGATCACTTGATCACTTGAATCCCGTTATTCATCCATTTCCTCGAGCGGGCACCAGTAACATTTCCATTGAACCCTATCACGTGCCAATGTAGCCCAATGGCATCTGGTTGATTCAGGAATATGCAGAGCCTCAAACCGTTCCTTCAGGGTCATGACAAGGAAGTCTGACCATCTTGTAGGTGGGAAGCCACGTGATCTTTTGACATCCCATGGGATCCAGTCCGTAATGGCTCTAGTCCAGCAGTTGTCTCCAAATTGCATTGCATTGTCCAGCCCATCTGATTTTCAATGCCTTGGCAAACGAGACAGCGTCCCGGATTCTGGAATAGCGACAGAGGTCAAAACTCCGAATTCCTTCTCTCACTTGAGTGAGGTGTGATATTCCAAGCATAGCTCTTTCGATTCCTCTCTGGAAGAGACGAATAGCATTCTCATCCTGCTTTTGTAGGGCCCAGGTCTCTGACGTGTATGTTAATGCAGGGAGAATGGTGGAGTCAAAGAGATGTGCCCAGAGCCGGAGGTTCTTTGTCCTTTTAGCTATTTTTTGATGCCTTTGAAGGCATTCCATGCTGCTCTCTTCCTCCTGCGCAGCTCAGGTTTTAGGTCATTCATCATGTTGACTTCTAGACCTAGGTACACATAACTGCTGCATTCAGAGATGTTTGTTCCATTGAGAGTGAATGGGGCCTCTGGAGCTAGCTCATTTTTTCATGAACATAGTTTTCTTTAGATTCAGCTGTAGACCTATCTTTCCACATTCTCAGTCGAAGTCAGCCAGCATTTGTGCCACTTGACTAATGTTTGGTGTTACTAGAACGATGTCATCAGCGAAGCAGAGGTGGTGTAGTTACTGACCATCTATCTTCACTCCCATTCCTTCACATTCTAATTGTCGCATGATGTTCTCGACGGTGGCACAAGAGTTTTGGTGAAATGGTATCACCCTGTCGAACCCCTCTTTTAACATCAATGATCACTTCTTTGTAGAATGGTGAGATCCTGGTGGTGAATCCGTAATATAGCTCACGAAGCATCTTGATGTATTGGGTTTGAACACTCTGTTTGGCTAGGGCTTCGATGACTGCTTCAGTCTCCACAGAATCAAAGGCTTTCTGTAAATCAATGAACGTGAGACAGAGTGGCATCTTGTACTCCCTACAAACCTCGATGAGCTTGGTTACTGTGTGGATATGGTCGATTGTGCTGAATCCTTTCTGGAAGCCAGCTTGCTCGCATGGTTGTCCTTCATCTAGTGTTGTGCCAATCCTGTTCAGGATGATTCGTGTAAACAGCTTGTAGATGACGGACAACAGGCAGATGGGGCGATAGTTGCCTATGTCGTGAATGTCTCCCTTCTTGAACAGTAGAACTGTCCTGCTGGTTTTCCATTGGGAGGGCACCTTGCATCCAGACAGGTAGTGTGTGAAGAGCCTAGCTAGTGTATTGATGAGTACTGACGGAAGATTCTTCAGGTGTTCAGGTCTGACTTTTTCTGGGCCTGGTGCTCTTCCCTTCTTTACCGAGGAGATGGCATGTCGGATTTCAGAAGGGAGAAAGTTGGGAATGACATATCCATCCTGTGGAATTTGGTATGTGGGCAGGTGGATGTGGCTATCAAAGACATCTGAGTAGAAGTTATGGATAATCTTCTCCATTGCCTTTCTGGAAGAGGTGATTGATCCATCAGGGCATCTGAGGGCAGTCATCTTGGTCTTATAGTTTGTGAAGGACAGGCGGGCAGTTTGAATGCTTTTCCCGGCTTCTGCTGCATCTTCCACTATTTCTGCTCTTCTGTCTTTGACGTCTTCTATTTTTTTTTTTTGCTTCTCTGCACCGTTTAGCAAGCTTGGATGTTAGCAAATTCTGTACTGGCTGGTATAAATATTCTCTCATGCTACCACAATCATCGTGGGACTAGCTAGATCTTACCAGCATATTTGCCTGGTCACATTGGATCTCTAAGTAATTAGACCAGAGAGAAATGCTGTTTGCCTCCAAGCAAGCAAGCATGGCTCCCTGATAACTCAAAGGCAACTAAAATACAAAACAACAGTGAAGTAAAGACGAGACTCTTCTTAAGGCTTGTAGAAATATTTAACTGACATTAGTATAGTCTTTTTTTGCAGAGGCATGCCATCTCAGAAACCCCTTCTCTACCCTATAAAGGCATTTCCTAGGCAGATCTTGGCTCAAGACATTAGCATCTAAAAGGACCTAGGTGAGGTGCTGGGAGAAATTACCTGAGGGCATTTGACCCTGTCTGCTTCCCATAAAATTGGGAGGTCTGAGTTGCAGGGTGATAAAACTAGCTTGCTTACTCTCTTGTGTTCTCTTTTTGGGCTGTCTTTTGGGGCTTGCACTCTCCTTGGGCTGCTCTTCCCCTTTCTGCTGGAGTCTTGTCTTTGTGTCCCTCTACAGGGCCTTAACACGTGGTGGCCGCCATCCTGGTGTACACATGACTGGGGTCCTAGCTGGTTATCCTAAGCACAGGGTTTTTCCTATTGTTAATTTGTATCACTGAACCTGTGATAAGTAAAGCATTTTAAAACTTGTCGGATTCCTGAGTTTTCATCCATTCCCGCTGGCTTCAGAGGTAGAAGGGAACTCGCTTCCTGGTATTGTTGGGGACCCCAGCAGCTCCCTGACAGTTAACAGCTTTAGATTACTTAGTTGTTTCATTGTTGAGTAGATTATGTCCAAACTTAATTAAATGCCACAATATGGCCTATACACTCATGCTGTAAGAGGAAAATTATGGAAAGTTCAACTTTTGTTCTTATGAGGTTTAAATTGATTGAGTAAAAGCACATTCTCTTACAACATGGATTTCCTGGTATAGCCAGACTTTCTTCCACACCACCTGGTGATGAAACGAATATGAAGCTTTTGGCATTGGCATGTTGAAACCCTCTATATTAAACAAATAGTGCTCTCTGGAAACACGGCCACTTGATGGCTCTTTACTTTTCTCTCTCCTGCCACTGTTCTGTGAGTCTTTTCTTTCTAGAAAGAAGTAAAATATTTGAAATGGATGTGAAGTATTGTCTTCTTTTTCACTTAAACCAGCAAGGTGCATTGCTTCCTCACTCAAACATATTTAATGTGAGAAGACTTGGGAAAACAACAAGCTGTTTTTTAAGTTAAAATATTCATAGATGGTGAAAGTTATTGGTCTTGATTTTTGTGTGTATCATGAAAGAATTTCAGGTCAATAGATGTACCAGAAGGTCAATAGATGTAGCTGTGGAGGCGGTAATGTGGTTCAGGACACAGGCACTGCTCTTTGTTCAGAGTATTGAATTCTTAAGTGGCCTTTAGGAACTTAATTAAGTTTCTGGATTCCTCTTTTAACAAATTTAGGTTACAAACAATAGGCACTACAGCCCTGTGTTATTGAGTTCATATGATAGACTATTACACAATCAGAAATTATAATTATGAAAGAAAGAATAGCATACTGACTGGGGCAAAGGGTCAGGTTCAGTTATAAGTAAAAAGTGTAGGAATTACAGACTGTGAGGACATTTCAAACCAGCAAACATGAAGACTAAAGTTTTAAATATTCCTGTCAGCAGACTAGTAGGGAGAGCTGTTCCTTGCTCTCCCTGTGCCCAGCCATTCATGAGGCAGTCGGGAGGCATGGCGGGTTCTAGCCCTGGCCCACCACCTCAGCAGAGCCTCACAACAAGCCAGACCACCACCCTCACTCCACGGGCGCCGCCATTTTCCACATTTGGACTTCCCTCTCGTCAGAACTCCACCCAGCAGACCAGCCCATCACAGCCCGGATCATCGACACCCACCCTGCAGCAGCTTTTTTCCTCAATACGGCCCAGGTATGCTGGTCCAGAGTCTCTCAGACATGGGGCAGAGCTGTTCCTTGCACTCCCTGTGCACAGCCGTTCATGAGGCAGTCGGGAGGCATGGCGGGTTCTAGCCCTGGCCCACCACCTCGACAGAGCCTCACAACAAGCCAGACCACCACCCTCACTCCACGGGCGCCACCATTTTCCAAATTTGGACTTCCCTCTCGTCAGAACTCCACCCAGCAGACCAGCCCATCACAGCCCGGCTCAGCGCCGCCTTGCGGCTGCATGGTTCATCAATAAATGCTTTATTTGGAGGTGTTTAAAAGAGTTTACCTCCTGCTCAGCAAGCCTGGCAAGCTTCTCGTGTTGTATTTGATAGGCCAAATTCCAGTAACAATTACATTAGGTCATTCCCATGACCTAATATAATGGTTTGAGGCTCTTTATGTTCCTGTAGCAAGCCGATGCCCCTGGCTCTACTGGCATGAGACAGGACATATGGAGATATTACTGGTGCCCGCTCTAGCAAATAGATGATCAACGGGAAGATCGTGATCGTGATCGTGAGACTAGTAGGAAGAGGGTTGAAATTTCAGTGGTTTAGGGGTGTATCATTTTTGTTTCCAAAAATGGCCCAAATGCTTCCTGGAAGACACTGGTGAAAGATATTTAGAATTTAAAAGAGACATTAGTGGACAGATTGGGACTTATCTCTAGCTGTCTTGCAGAGTTGAATGCTGAACACCGTGGCAAGAACACTGATACAAAGGAGTATTTTTTGAGAAGCTTTGACTTCAAAGGAAATTGCCCGCATCAGAGGGGCTGATGCAGTTCTGAATGTGTAATGAAAAATACAATAAAGACCAAATCTGATAGGGATTTGAATTATATGCAAGGAACATATTTCTGAGGCAAATGAGGTGATGGGGAAGGTTTGGGACAGATTGAACAATTCATAACCTGAGACGCTCACAACTTGTATCACTTAATCCTAGAAAATTTCAAGGCTCACTGAGAAGGCAGGTAGATCAAAGTGCAATATCAAAATCTTTACTCTGAAATGCAAAAGTCATTTGAGTTTCAGGACTGTCCAGAAGTTGGCATACCCTATTTGGTCTAACTGCCTCAAAAAGTGACAGAAACTCTGACTTTGCCAATGGTCTCTCAAAGATGCGATGTGAGTACACACCAGGTCAATAGATGTACCAGAATTTCAACAGATGTACCTGTGGAGGCGGTAATGTGGTTCAGGACACAGGCACTGCTCTTTGTTCAGAGTATTGAATTCTTAAGTGGCCTCCAGGAACTTAATTAATATTTGTGTTAACTTAATTAACACAAATATATGAGCTTTCATATACACATACCACACTTTTGTACTACTTGGGACTCAGCTTCTCTCCAAATGCTTCTTCTGTGACAGTAATGCTGAAAGGGTGGGACCCTTGAGTGATGTCTATTCATTGGCGCTCAAGACTTAAGACCTCTTTTGTTGGAAAGGTAGTACAGCAGGTACTTGCCTTGCACTGACTGACCCAGGTTCAATGACCAAAACCCACATGTGGTCTCCTAATACCAGTCAGGAGTGACACATATGTAAAGAGGCAGAATGATGACATGAGTGCTGTCGAAGTGTTGTCCCCAAATTCAAAAGGAAAAGAACCCTCATTCCATGCCAGTGTTCGGAGTGGCAGAGGAATGGTGAGTGGGGAGTGCTAAAGTCAGACAAGGGCAATTAGAGAAATTTTAGGAAGTGAGAGGTGATGGGTGATACAGAGAAGGAGTGATAGTGCTAAGAGACAGTGGCAGAGAGAGAGAAAGAGAGAGAGGAGGAGTGGAGAGAGAGAGGAGAGAGAAAGAGAGAGAGAGTGAGATATATTTCCGGAAGCAATATAGAGATGAGGGAGGTTGGAGGGCAAACTTGGGATATTGATGACTCTGCTCCAGACAGGGTGTTTGGCACTGTCTTGTGTCCTGGATGTAAATTTTACTACCACAGAAAATCCAGTAGCTCCTGGAACTTTTGTTCTACTCACCATTACCCATGTTGTGAGGCAGAGCATTGAACACACAGAGAAGTCAGCCAAATTACCTAATGAGCTTGATTGCTCCCTTACACTTTCTTACTGCCTCCCACACATCCTAAGTGTCTGTGCAAAGGACCCTGAAAATTCTCCTGCAATATAAATGCACTTTGTTACAGGACTATTGACTAACTATTAAGTTTGGAACCTGCATTCCCTCTCCTTTGAGTGTTTCTCTCTAGGGGTTTTCTGAGTCCCGCATGACAATGCTCAGCTGAGAATTGTCTCTAAACCCACAGTCACTTGTAGATCACACAGAGGCTCCATTATCCAAAAGCCCGCAAAGGCTTGTTTCCTTTCTTTTTAATTTCATAGTTCATATTTAGATTTATCTGATTTCCAAGCTAATGGGCAGGATAAACCTGGTATCCTATTTTACCATGTGCATGGTATTCGCTAAAGAAGCATCCAGTGAAAGCTGATATTGAAAATAAAAGATGGTGCTAGAGAAGCTGAATTATGAATATTTACAGGATGGCACTTTCCCATTTTGCTGAAAGTTATTTTTATCTAGTTCAGAGAATTTTTTTTACATCTACTGTTGTATCTTAAACACTGTATTTTTTGTCCTATTCTACTAAAGTATGTTAGCACTAAAAGTGTGCTGCAACAAAGCCATCTCTGAATTAATCTGCTTGCTACCCTGGAGACATTGGAATTTGAAGAACTGATTAGAAATCCATGCCTCTGTGGAGATTAATGCCTCACTGAATTTCAGGAAAGTCTACCGTCTTCTCTAGACTTGAACTTTGGACTACACCTGTGATGCTCAGGGACTATTTTTGGCCTGGTGCTCAGGGGTTATAATTGTCAGTTGCTGGGTTGCTTTATGTTGTGCCAAGGATTGAATTATTGTCAGCCAAGCATCTTACCCCATATATAATCTCTCTAGTCCAATGAATAGTTGTTATTACTTTTTGTCCTCTATGAAATTTAAAATATAACAGAAAGGGTTTTCTTATCAGTGGGGAAGATGTATGACAAGAAATAAATTGGTCCCCATGTGCATTTTGGTAGCATTTACCTGTCAGACTCTCAAGTCTTTTTATTTCCCCAAAGGACAGATATATTTTGGATTTTATTCCAATGAGCAGCGCGAATGAAGGAAAAATATATGGCATTTTTAGTTTTATTGTACTGATAAGGGCATTTCTTTTGTCTTAATAAAAGATAACCCAAGCCATTGTCAAATGAGTTTCTTTTCTGTATCCTTTCTTTATTAAAATGATATTTTTTGCAAAACTTTAAACCATCACTGTGAACCATGCAAGATTTGGACTCACTAAAATGAAAGAAAAGAAATGCAAAGTCTCCTTTGCGAAGTGACATGAGATGACTTAGCTATAGACAGTGCCTTTCAGGCATAAGAAGCCATAAGAATCCAGAAAAAAAACTTTCAGAAACCTATTTTCTCTCCTGTCTGCTTGGCATTTGTGGTAGACAAGAAAAGAAAGCATAAAGAGGCATGCTCCCCCATGCTTACAAAAGAGGCCATATCTGCTGATCATGTGAGGCACAAAATAATAGAAGATTTTAAATCAGTGCAGCTCCTTTCTGGACTAGGGAAGAGACTGGCAATAGTTCAGTATTCTGTCCTCATTTATTTCAAAAAGGATGGAGAGTATCAGAGAAAAACAATTCATACAGGAACCCTTGAACAAACAATTACAAGCATCATAAAGCAAGCAGGTCTGGAATTGATCCCAGCAACCATTCCCCATTTGTACTCTTCTTTAACTTGCCTTTTAGATGGTTTGTGGATTCAGCCTTTTGCAAGTGTGCTTAATAGTACAGTATGGCTTTCCCCAGGTAAGTGATGTTTGCATTCAACTGCCCTTGAAGGAAAAATGGAATATCATTGCTCTGTTTTCCTCTTAGACTTGTAGTTAGATTAAATTAAGGAGAATGAGGAGACAGGAATTATGTGCCTCTGTACCTGCCTTTTACTTTTTCTGTGTGTGTGCTTCAATATTTCTTTCACACATGGAAAACATGTGTGTGTGTTTATCATTCTTCCACAGAACAATGGATTTTCCCATCATGTAACAGTCCTCTTTGTGCTGCCAGAACATTTCTCACATATTTTTTTTATTTCTCTCAACTGCTAAATTGGGAATCAGAAGGGTGTTATGATATTGTGTGTGCCTTATACATGCATACATTTTCTTTCTTTAAAATTTTTAAAATTATTTTTTATTTTTAAAATTGTATTATATCAAGGGAGATAGACAATTACAAAGCTGTTCACAATTGGGTTTTAGTCCTACAATGTTCTAAAGTACTCATCCCTCCACCACAGCACATTTCCCACCAGCAATATCCCCAGATTCCTTCCCCTAGCCCACGCTGCATGCCTCAATTTCAGGCAAATTTCTTCTCTCTCTCTCTCTCTCTCTCTCTCTCTTTGTTCTTCTTTTGTGTATGTGTTTTGCAATACATACATCGAGGAGTTATCATGCATAGACCTTTATCTATTTTCAATACTCAGTTCTAGTTTAGCATTACCATTTCCAACTCCAGAATCAGGGATGCTGTCTCATTTGCCAAGGCATTGAAAATCAGATGGGCTGGACATGTAATTTGATTTGGAGACAACCGCTGGACTAGAGCCATTACAGACTGGATCTCATAGGATGTCAAATGATCACGTGGCCGCCCACCTACAAAATGGTCAGACTTCCTTGTAAAGACCCTGAAGGAACAGTTTGAGGCTCTTCATATTCCTGAATCAACCAGATGCCATTGGGCTACACTGGCACGTGATAGGGTCCAATGGAAATGTTACTGGCGCCCGCCGAGCAAATCAATGAATAACGGGATCCAAGTGAAGTGATCAAGTGATCAAGTGATCATTTCCAACTATTATTGGCAAACTGATCACTTCTCTATCTTACCCTGCCTCTGCTCCCAAAACAGTTATGGTAGATACCAACATCTACAGGTCCTCCTTTCCCCTATTTTGCCTAGTCTTGGATTTAGCCTCATAATATTTTTATATCCCACAGATGAATGCAATATTTCTGTATCTTTCCTTTTCCTTCTGACTAATTTAACTCAGCATGATGATCTCATGTCCATCCATTTGTAGGCAAATTTCATGACTTCATGTTTCTAACAACTACATGGTATTTCATTGTGCAGATATCACTATCTCTGTCTTCCCAATCATCGTCTATTTGCTCAAGCGGGCCCCAGTAATATCTCCATATGTCCTGTCTCATGCTAGTAGAGCCCAAGGGCGTCTGCTTGCTCGAGGAACATAAAGAGTCTCAAACCATTATATTAGGTCATGGGAATGAACTAATATAATTGTTACGGGTATTTGGCATATCAAATATGACACGGGCAGCTTGCCAGGCTTGCCGTGTGGGTGGCATATTCTTGTAGTCACCTCTAAATATAGCATTTATTGATGAACTGCGGGGTTGTGATAGACTTGTCTGCTGGGTGGAGTTCTGACAAGAGGGAAGTCTGGATGTTGAAAATGGCAGCCCTCATGGAGTAGGGGGTCATCTGGCTTGTTGTGAGGCTATGCTGGGGTGGCAGGCCAGGGCTAGAAACCACCATCCCTCCTGGGCAGCTCGTGAGCGGCTGGGCACAGGGAGAGCAAGTAGCAGCTCTGCCCCATGTCTGTAAGTCTCTGGATCAGCATATCTGGTCCAGATTGAAAAAAAAAAACTGCTGCTGGGTGGGTGTCGATGATTCAGGCTGTGATAGGCTGTCGCTGGGTAAAGTTCTGATGAGAGGGAAGTTGGATGTGGAATATGGCAGCCTTCAAGGAGTGGGGTGTTGTCTGGCTTGTTGTGAGGCTCTGCTGGGGTGGCAGGCCAGGGCTAGAGCCCGCCATCCCTCCCGGGCGCCTCATGAGCAGATGGGCACAGGGAGAGCAAGTAGCAGCTCTGCCCCATGTCTGAGAGTCTCTGGTTCAGCATATCTGGGCCGGATTGAAAAAAACTGCTGCAAGGTGCTTGTCGATGATTCGGGCTGTGATAGGCTGTTGCTGGGTGGAGTTCTGACGAGAGGGAAGTCTGGATGTTGAAAATGGCGGCCCTCATGGAGTGGGGGTTCATCTGGCTTATTGTGAGGCTCTGCTGGGGTGGCGGCCCAGGGCTAAAACCCGCCATCCCTCCAGGGCACCTCGTGAGCAGCTGGGCACAGGGAGAGCAAGTAGCAGTTCTGCCACATGTCTGAAAGTCTCTGGATCAGCATACTTGGGCGGATTGAAAAAAAAAAAAACAACTGCTCGGTGGGTGTCGATGATCCGGGGTACAGATAGACTATACCACTTTTCTGTTCTCAGGAACTCAGGTTGTTTTCATTTTTGGCTAATGTGAATGGTGCTACAATGAATGTAGAGGTGCAGATGTTTTTTTCTGCTGTGTGTTTGGGACCCTCAAGGTATAGTCCCAGAATCAGGGTCAAATGCAAGCTCAATTTCTAGTTTTTGGGAGTAATTTCAATATTGTTTTCCAAAAAGGCTGGATCAGTCTGCATTTCCAACAGTAAATGAGGGCTCCCTTCTCCCCACATCTGCACCAGCACTGGTTATTCTTGCTCTTTTGGATGTGTGCTAGTTTCTGTGGTGTGAGATGGTACCTCATTGTTGTTCTTATTTGCATCTCCCTGATGGTTAATGATTGACAGGAATTTTAATGCGTCTTTTGACCAGTCAATTTTCTTCTTTTTGGAAATTTCTGTTCATTTCTTCTCCCCATTTATTAATGGCTTTGGATGATTTTTCTTGTAAAGTTCTACCAGAATCTTGTGAATTTTGAATATTAATAACCTTTCAGACACATATTAGTTAAATAATCTTTTCCAATTTGTGGGTTATCTTAGTATCTTGGTCACTGTTTCTTTTGAGGTGTATAAGATTTTTAGTTTCATATAGTCCCATTTGTTTATCTTTGCTTCCACTTGCTTTATCAAGGCCTTTCATCTTTGAAGATCCATTTAGCATCAATGTCATGGAGGGTTTTTCCTATGTTTTCTTCAGTGTACCTTATAGATTTAGGTCTGATGTTGAGATCTTTGATCCATTTTAATATGACATTATTCATGGTGTTTGACAGAGACCTATGAGGTCTTCAATTTTGCATGCAGCTGCCCAGTATTCCCATCACTGCATATTGAAGATACTTTTCTTGCTCCTTTTCCCCTTTATCAAAGATTAAGTTATCATATATTTGAGAGTGTGTAATAGGATGTTCAATTTTATTCCATAGGTCTACAGGTTTGTATTATTCGAAACCATGCTATTTTAATTGCTACTTCTTTTAGTACCTTTTGAATTTGGGGAGGGTAATGCATTCCATCTTCTTTTTACCAAAGATTGCTTTAGCTATGTGGTGGAGCTTATTGTCCCATACAAATTTCAGGAGTGTTTGGTCATTTTCCTTGAAAAATATCATGGGTATCTTTGAAGGGCAGGGGCATTGAAGCAGTCTGTATATTGCTTTGGTAAGTATTGTCATTTTGACAATGTTAATTCTTCCAATCCATGAGCAGGAAATGTGTAGCCCATTTCCTCATGTCCAAATTAAAAGAAATTTGAATTTCTTAATTCAAATAACAAAAGAGAAGAAAGTGGTATTAAAAAATTTTCATTCTCAATTGTGCCAAGGAATCAGCTCAACTAAGACTGTAAAGGACCTGTGCAAAGAAAACTACAAAATGCTGCTTCATTTTCTTTAACCTGAACTATCCTCTCTGAATAAACTCTACCCTTTCGATGTATATGTGACTTTCTCTTTCATCTCTTATTTGAAATATAACATGAATTCCAGCTCACTATTCAAAAGTCCATCAGCAGTTAGAGCTGAAAGTCTAATCATCTCCTCATTGGACCAGCCACTTGTCCATTATACAAACTAATAACAATTTGCCACCATTTGGATAGCAATTGGGGATATTTATCTGCTTAATTTTCACTGGAATAGAAAGATCTCAACAGTGCCAGAAATGTGCAACATGTTAAGTTACACTAATCATAGATTTGAGGGTGACCTGGAATGTATAGTATTTCCAAATTGTCATTCGAATTTTAGGGACCTCTCCTAGAAATTGTTCAGGAGCCTATAGAGCTACACTGTGCTAACATTAATCTTGGATCTTCTACCTCAACTTCATTCTCCATGCTCTAGCAAGGATTCTTTCTTTTGATCCTAACCTAAGCAATAATCTTATTTCAGCAGCTCTGGTTTTCCTTTTCTGGATCGTACCTCTTCCAAATTCTACATCATATTCTCTTTTTCTATTCTGATGTCTTTCAGAATATTATTTCCTCAAGAAGACATATATAGTTATCATAAAATACTGTCTTAATTTCTCTATTTTCTACATCTTAACCTTGTTAACCTTGTTAATTTTTCCATGTGATATCATTTTTGTCAGATTAATCTATTTATTGTATATTTATGATTTTGTGACTCCCCAAAATAATTGGTAAATGGTCTTTGCCTTTAAGCTTTATTGTTTTTCTTTGCCATTGAGAAGGATTAGTAAATTTCATAATATAGCTTTTTTCATAATATATTATGAAATCACTGCACCAGTGACCATGCCATTATGAAGTGATATTATAAAATATATAATCACTGTGCTGTGCGATTTGGAGATGACCACTGGTCTAGAGCCATTACCTACTGTATCCCACAGGATGTCAAAAGGTCATATGGCCATCCACCTATAAGATGGTCAGACTTCTTTGTCAAGACCCTGAATGAACAATTTGAGGCTCTTCATATTCCTAAAGCAAGCAGATGCCATTGGGCTACACTGGCAAGTGATAGGGTCAAATGAAAAAGTTACTGGCTTCCACTCAAGCAAATCAACGGATAAAGGGACATCAAGTGATCAAGTGATCATAATATAGCATAATTTCTCAATAGCATTGAGATCTCTCACTTATATGTGATATGGTACATATAAGAGAAGATACAGTATATATTTAATTCATAAATTAACTTGCATCACTTGTCTTCCCATTGTTCATCAATTATCTCGAGTGGGCACCAGTAACATCTTCATACATCCTGTCACATGCTACTGTAGCCCAAGGGCATCTGGTTGCTCCAGGAACATGAAGAGTCTCAAACAATTCCTTCAGGTCATGGGAATGAGGTCTATAATTGTTACTGATTTTTGGCATATCAAATATGACATGGGTAGCTTGCCAGGCTCTACCATGTGGGTGGGATACTCCTGTAGTAGCCTCTCATCTTATGCATTTATTGACAAACAACACAGCTGCTTTGCCACAGAAATATTGATTTTTCATTGGATGGAGCTCTGATGAGCTATGGAAGCCAGGTGTTGAAAATGGCAGTCCTCTTGGTGTGGGGTTTCTCTGGTTTCTTGCAATGCTCTGCTGGCCACGACTAGAACCCACCCTCCCTCTTGGGCACCTCATGATCATCTGTGCACAGGGAGAACCAGTAGCAGCTCTGCCCCGTATATCTGAGTCTCTGGATCTGGCATAGCTGGACTTGAAATAGACGGCTGTAGGTTGGGACTCTGACAAGCAGGGCTTGTGATCAGCTCTTC
The DNA here is from genome assembly GCA_021461705.1 of Cryptotis parvus. Taxonomy (NCBI): domain Eukaryota; kingdom Metazoa; phylum Chordata; class Mammalia; order Eulipotyphla; family Soricidae; genus Cryptotis; species Cryptotis parvus. Next base: position 65,176 of record JAJIBD010039307.1, on the reverse strand, counting down.
TGCTGGGTGGAGCTCTGACAAGCTGTGTAGTCTGGATGTTGAAATTGGCGGCCCTCATATTGTGGGGGTGCCTCTGGCTTCTTGCAAGGCTCTGTTGGGATGGCAGGCCAGGGCTAGAATGACATTCTAATCATGGCCCTCTATTTATATAGTATGATACCAATATCCAAGGTAAGGCAAAACATGGAAACAGAAGACCTTGCCAATAGGTGGAATCAACTGCAAATGCATGGGAGTCAGCATTTAAATAAGACAGAAGTGTGCTAATAAACATTGAAAATGATAATACCAACCTAGAACTGAGCATTAAATATAGGCAAAGGTATAAATATAATAACCTCTAAATGTATGTATTGCAATCCACAATGTGTTAGAGAAGGAAGAGAGAGAGACAGAGACAGAGAGAGAAAAAGTGAGAGAATAGAGATGAGGAACCTACCATAGAGGCAGGCTAGGGGATGGGGGAGGTAAGTGGGGACATTGGTGGTGGGAAATGGGCACTAGCGGAGGGATGTGCCGGAACACTGATGACCAAAACCCAAACATGAACATCTTTGTAATTGTATATCTCATGGTGGTGTAATAAAAAAAATAAAAATAAACAACAGAATTAATAGGTCCTGAGCAGAATCGCTTTCAGAATTAAAGTAAAAAATGGGAAAAGTCCATAGAATGTTATGTGAATACATAACATCTTTCTCATTAAAAATATTTATTGATTCAGTATCACATTTTAAATTGGAAATAAACTCTTACATATGTTATTTATGACAATGATATGAACTAAGACTCCATCAGATTTCAATTAACTACTCCATTAATACATTATGTGGCGTGAATTATCACAGATAAATCAGGACTTAGAACTTCTTTTTATCTTCTCTTAGTACCGGAGGAAATGTATGTGTGTCCTTTAAACCTTTAAAAGACTTTTTAAATCAAGAAGTTGTCTGCTTCTTGATTAGTCTGAATAAATATTATGGTGACAGGTCAGCAACCAAAGAAACTATAAATGACAGATTGAAATTTGGAGAATGAAAAAAAATATATGTTCATTGTAAAGAGACACAAAAGACAAATCAGATGAGATGAAACTTTCAAGCTTATAAAGTGATGAATAGGAATAATTACAATCAAGTTCCAATTTATTGAACATACTAAAGAATTAATATTCTTACAATAAATCCATGTAAAGCCATTTGCAGAGTAAATACTCCCACACCATTTGTATTTAGGTAAACATCTAATTGTATTTTTCTATATAAAGTGATATGAAGTAAACATTTACTTAAAATACTGTTAATTATGGTAATGGATTCAGTGTAAACTGACAAACTTGTGGATAGATTAGCTTGTTAAATTCTAAAATAGCATGTTGACTATTATTAGTAACTTAGTTCCAATAACAATGAGATATTGACAGAGAAAATGGTAAATACTCTGAAGAAATCCAAAAAAGAATATTCAGGGAAAAAATCATCTTGCCTTCTGGGAGACTCATGGTCAGCTGAGCTAGGGGAGAGCAGGATGGCAGCTCTTCCCCATGTGTCTGAGTCTCTGCATTATGGCTGAGAGCCCTGAGGGTAGTTCATGGGTGGGACCACTAGGCCTCTGGGACAGGTCAGAGAGGGGAAGAGGTACCCCAGCTCCATCTTCAGGAATGCCCAGTGTCTTTTTGCCTCCAAGAGCTACCTACCTGGGCTTGAACACGGCTGCTCTGACCTGATCTTGAGATCAGCATCTCTATTGCATGGGTTCTGATGAGTGTGGGGTCCAGACAGTGAAAATGGCAGCTATTATGGTGAGAAAGTCTCATCCGTCTGCTTCCGAGGCCCTACAGAAGTGATGGGCCAACACCCAAAACCCATCTTGCCTCCTGGGAGCCTCATGGTTGGCTGAGCTAGGGGAGAGCCGGATGGCAGCTCTCCCCAGTGTGTCTGAGTCTCTGCATCATGGTCGAGAGGCCTGAGACAGTTCATGGGCAGGGCCACCAGGCCTCCAGGATGGGTCAGAGAAGGGAAGGGGTCCTCCAACTCCAGCAGCCAGATGAGACTCTCTTACCATAATAACCACCATTATCATGGTCCAGACCCCACAGCTCTTTAGAACCCATGCAATGAGATGCTGATCTCAAGACCAGATCAGAGCACCCAAGTTTGAGCCTAAGTAGGCGCATCTTGGAGGCGGAAGTCAACGAGCTGTTCCAGGAATGATTCTTGAGTGCAGAGTCAGGAGTAAACCCAGGGCACTGCTGTGTGTTTTCAAAACAAACACAGGAAAAAGAAGACAGGGAGAATAACTTTGATGGGTTTTTTAGACCATTACTAGAATAACAAATTCACAGGTGATGTTTGGTTATACTAAATAAAATCCGTAACTATTACTGAAACATTGATAAAAACACTCCACTGATGAGCTAATTTCTTACCATCCATAACTTAAACTTTCTCCTTAGCCCTTAAAGTTTTAGTATGAAAAGAGTTACTTTGTATTTTGAAAATGCAAAGATTTTTTTTAGTTTTCTTCTTTTTCTCTGTGCATTTCTCTATTTGCACAAATTTCTAGTTATTTGTATATCATACTGTTATGTGTTCAATTGGGTTATAATTTTATTATATTTATTTGCCCATCTAGCTTGTCCCTTATACCCACACTGTGAGTGCTCATAAGCATGAAAACATCTCTTATTTTTGTTGGTATTAACTGAGTATGCACTGTGTATGGCTTCACACAGAGTACATGCAGTAAATATTTGTCTAAAATAAAGTGAGTGGACACATTTTTATTTGACTTTTTTTAAAAAGCATTCAGATTGAAAATTCATTCCATTTGAGAACTCTTAAAATTCTCATACATGTCACATCCAGATCCATAAAATCCACATGAATGTTGATAATTTTAGATTGAAAGGTGGTTCCATTGTGCAGTGACGTTGGAAACTAGCGCCCTGGAATAATTTCTTTCCCTCTTGATGTTCAGTGTAAACTCAAAAGGGGACATTGTAATAAAGTTTTAACCCTCAAATTTGTCCTGAATGGAGACACCATAGAAGAATGATGCAAAGTATATGAATTTGAGTTTATCAGTTCCTGACTACTCGTAACTTTTATTCTAAACAACTTATCCATTCTCTTAACCTGGAAAATGCCCTTGACTTTTCATAGAACTTATAAAAAAACAGTGCTACAATATCTTTAGCTTAAAAATTGTCCTGCTCAGATGGCCCTCAAATCATTTGATATAAATCTTTCCTTTATTTATTCGTTTGCTTTTTTGGGTCATACCCAGCAATGCTCGGGGGTTACTCCTGGCTCTGTACTCAGGAATTACAACTGACAGTACTTGGAGGACTATATGGGATGCCAGGGAATCAAACCTGGGTCGTTCACGTGCAAGGCAAATGCCCTTCTTGCTGTGCTATCGCTCTGCCCCCTAATTCTTCCCTTTTTTAATAGAGGTATAATTAATGACACAAAATTTGTTAATAGGAGTATATTCTGCCCTAGTGTCAATATTTGAGAATGTGTTTCATATATTTATTAGTCCATTGGAAGATGCAAATGGGAATTTAAAAAAATCTTTATTTTAAAACTATTATTTTTTAATTACTGCGATATGTACAGTTATAAGATTGTTCATGACTAAGTTTCAATCATACACTTCCAAGACCCATCCATTTGCCTGTGCACATTTCCCACCACCAGTTTCTGTAGTTTCCCTAACTTCCATTCCTCAGCCCCAACCTCTGTTGCCCACCTCTATACCAGGCATTTTTCTTTCACTGCCTGTCCTATTTATTTTTAGGCAATGTAGTTTGCAATACTATTAAATAATATTATGTCATGCATATCACTTTAACTCCTTTCATCACTAACTTCTTTATACAAAGCGATCATTCACAACTATCATCATCTTAGTTGTCCCTTCATTGTCCTGACTTTTCCCTCCAACTTTGTGGCAAGCTTCCTATTATGCATTGGACCTCCTTGCCCTGTTTCTACTGTCTTTGGGCATTATTCACATACTATTTTTTTCTTTAATATCCCACAAATGAAGCAATCATAGTATGTTTGCCCCTCTCCCTCATACTCATTTCACTCAGGGTGATATTCTCCATGTCCCTCTATGAAATTTTCTTTTCTTTCTTATTGTAATGACAAGGGAATAGAGACCTGGTGATTGTACTCTTTTCTGTTGTGGTACTTGGAAACCATACTCTGAAAATCTCACACTTTGGCCATGACCTTGGGAATTCTGAACAAATCAGTGGCCTCGTTTGCGCTGGGTTTATGCAGACTGGTGCTCAGAATCAAAGTCACCTCATGACCTCATGCTTGCAAAGCAGGCAGTTTGCCACTTAGCCATCACTGTGTCCCCAGACATTTTTACTGGAGGTATTTTAAGAACATATTCAAAGGATATGAAAGCGTCTGTGACATCCCTCTGAATACGCTTGGCTCTGTATCTTTTCCCTTCTCTGTATGATTGGAAATGTCTTTGCACAGTATCTCTCTCTTGTTTAGTTTAGTTTGGAGCTCTTAAAATAGTGAATCAGTTTGACTTCAATACAGTTTTAGTGACTAAGCAGTTTTTTAGTTATGTACACAGCAAGGCAGATCTGCCTATAAATATTTTTATATAGAATTTGTAGTCATTACCACAACGATCTTTGGAGCAAATGCCTCATTGTTCTGTGGATAAAATTCACCCAGGATAAACTTGAAGTTAAGCTGGAATTAACAATTTTGAATCTTTCTCTTTAAACTCCTTGCCCCAGTTTGGATCCTCCAACACAGCTGGAGGTTTCAAACAAGACTGAAGAAGAGTCCAAAAGAGAATAACCAGAACACAATCTGCCCCCAAGGTGAGAACTTAGTTGAGGGTAATTCAGAGAGTTGGAAAAAGACCACTCTCTTCCTTCCATTTTGTGCTTGGCCAAAGGGCATCTACATTTACTGTTGATGCCTTTTGTGAACATTAAACTCAACTTGCCGCATTTCTTCTTTATTCCCCACTAAGGAGTTATGCAACCTGAATCCTTAATGGACTTAATCAGCAGGATAACATGGCATTTCCCCACCCTGTGCTAAGTACAAGGCAGAATACAAAGACATACTAGAGACGTCCCTACCCTTGAGGACTTGCTATTCTGGTTTTAGAATGAAAGGGTCACAAAACTACTACAACATATACAGTTGTTGTAGTAGTACATGTGCTAAAGGGACTGTTCAAGTCAAGGTTCATTTGATTTGCAATAAAAGAAATATACTCAAATTGTTGATTTGGACGCAGACCTTTTTGTATAAACTCAATGGGAAATTTAATTATCACTTACCAGGATGATCATATAAAGTCAGAGAAGTATTATATTTTTCATTCAATCATCTTTTTTTCTTACTCCCCTATTTTGGTCACAATCGCAGAACTGTGGCCAGCTGTGTGCTTGGGGATCACTCCTGCCAGTGCTCAGTAACAATGTAGTACTGGGGACCATGCACAGATCCAACCCCTCCAAAAAGCAAAGCACATACCAGGCATATAACCTATATCTGGTACCCCCTATTGTATCATTTTCTCTGTGTTCTTTATTTGGTTTTGCCTAGCTTATTCGAGTTATCTTCTTTGAAGTTCACACTGTTCAAATATTTTAGAGTTGATTTCATTTTTATTTTGCTTTTGATATAATAGACCTCATTCCCATGACCTGAAAGAATGGTTTGAGGCTCTTCATGTTCCTGGAGCAAGCAAAGGCCCTTGGGCTACTAGCATGCGATAGGGACAAATGGAGATGTTACTGGAGCCTGCTTCAGCAAATCAATGAACAACAAGAAGACAAGTGATACAAGTGATTGAAAATATTTTAAAATGGCAGATGTCATAACTTTCATCTTCTTTACCCTCATCATCATCATCATCATCACATCAATAGTATCATGAGCATCATTATTAGCTGCCTACAACAAGAAGTATTTTTGTGCTATATTGCTTGACAAACCATAGTCCAGTCCTTGAAAGAATGAGAATAAAAATGAATTAAAGTAGCTTGAGAAAGAGATTTTACAGGGGGAAATGTGTATAGTGTGACCATTCGCATCACATAAATCACTTTAAAGGTACATCTATACCCAGAAGTGCTATCATTTCTCTTTGCTTTCCTGACAATTGAATCCATATTTATTCTTATCTTGGATTTAGACACAAAAAATTCTGAATTATATCTGAAAATTCTCCAAAACATCTAAAAATCATAACTTATCACCTTGCTGCATTTTAATCATTTAGTTACAGTATAATGAATATTAAAATTATTAGTCTTACACTTAGAAAAATGTTTTTATTCCATTTGACTTAAATATCCAAAAAATATTAGGAGAGATCACCTGAATTTGAGGTTCAGTTAACTCATTTTTTTTAAATGAGTTAATTAAAAAATTTGAGAGATTCCACATAACACTGTGGAATGAGAAAAAGACAATGAAATAATCAGACAGGAATATCTCACAATGTATCAGAAAAGCATAGTTGGCTAAATATTTTTAATAATTTTAATAAGAATTGGCTAACAAGAATTATAAAGAGACAAATAGGTAAGGGCTGGGTCAATCTTATAAAAAGTATTTTTATCTAATTTCCTGTTCCTCGAGGTGTTGCAGGTATGGCTGTGCTGACTGGCTTCCTCACCAGGTGGCAGACAGGAGGCAGGCGTGTCTACACCCAGGTCTCTGCCCCGTGGGTCCTGGATGGTTGTTGGTCTGACATAGAAAAAGACTGGACCCCTGGGATGAACTCAGAGAATGGCAGATCCTGGCAAGCTACCTGTGGTGTATTCAAAGTGCCAAAAACAGTAACACTAATGGGCCTCATTCTCAACAAATGGAGACGTTACTGGGGCCCACTTGAGTAAATTGATGAATAATAAAAGACAAGTGATACAAGTGAAGTGATCTAAATTATTTAAAAGCATCAATGCTGATACAAGCCTTCCTTATGACCTAGCAATTCAATTGCTATATACATATACATATGAACGTATTTCATCCAAAACAAATTTAAGAATATTCATATCAGCACTATTTTCTTATAACTCAAATTGGAAATTACCCAAATGCCCATTGATAACCAAATAAATTATTAAATTGTGCTAGTCTCATAAAGTAATATGTTTTAGTAAAAAGGACTATAGGGACTTGAAAAAATTATATGGATCTCATAAACATGATGTTGAGTTAAAAACTAAAACAAAATAGTAAAAACTGTATGAGTCTCTTTATATGTAGTCAAAATAAAACAAAATGAGATTTTTGAGAACCATTTGCTAGAAATATCTTATATAGGACTTTCACTCATAGTTTAGCCTAGCCATAACTTTCATTTATTCTCATCATGGCACTGTATATTTGAGACTTGATTCATTGAGATAGAATAGCCTTTTACCAGATTAATGCTACCGCATATCCACTGTTAGTATAACAATTGTATAATATGCAATTTTTCCAGTCAAGTCTTTTCTAGTTCCTGGTCAACAAAATGTAGCTGTAACAAAATGATTATTGCTTCACTATATTAAAATTCAAAACGTTACTATTCTGTAATATATGACCACCTTCCAATTAATGGGGTGAAATTTATTTTATTTCTCATTCTTGTTCATTCCTTTCCTGTTTCAATTACAGACAATGAGTTTGGGATTAAGAATATGGTATTGCAGTCAGACAATGTTTAAAGTCCATTTAAACAAATTACTAGAAGTGTGACCTTGATCTATTCAACTGCACTAAATCTTAATTTTCTCCTGTGCAAAATTGGGATAAAAGCTTATCTACTTATTTTATTAACAGGTGAATCAAATTATTCTATAAATATAGGTTAAAAGTTTTAAGGAAGTATCAGATTTGTGAGTGAACTACTGTGACAAATATTTGGCATACTGAAAAACAATTTTATTCATTAATGTACTATCTATGTAAACTATGTTCCTCTTATCTCCCTATAATATTCCCTTTTTTGTATTTTCTACTACCATTCAGTTAAGTTATACAGAATTTCTCATATCAGTCTTTGCAATGGAATTTAATTAATCTTTCCAACATTTGCTATAATCCCTAGAAGAATATAATAACTTGCTGTGTATCCAGATTAGTCATTCTAATCAAAATTTGGATTTATCACAGATAGCAGGCTACCTTTTCTAATTTTTCTATTAGTTTCTACAAGCTTATATCAACAATTTTTATCTAAAAGCATGCCTCTATGCATCCAAAAATATGATCCATATAACTTTTAATTCCTTTTCTTTTTTCTTGCTTTTTGGGTTCACACCCGGCAAATGCTTAGGGGTTTCTCCTGGCTCTGCACTAAGGAATTACTCCTGGTGGTGCTCAGGGGACCAGACGGGATGCCGGGATTGAACCCGGGCCGGCACAGGCCGGCCACTTGCAAGGCAAACGCCCTACCTCTGGGCTATCGCTCCGCCCCAGTTCCTTTTCTTGAAGCCAAATACCCTTTTCTCTCATCTCTAACTCTTTCTCTCATCTTTAACTCTTACGTAAATAGTGATTACAAGTTCAGTTTATCAACTAAAACTTTTCTAATTCTTATTCCAAATTTTATTGTTCACTTAACAATCCTTTACTTTCATAACTTTCCCTTAATTTTTAATTTTTCTTTTTTATTTTATTTTAAGTAAGGGGGACTGACAATATCCAGATATACTCAAAACTTACTCCTAACTCTGTCTTCAAGAATTATTCTTTATCAGATCCCAAGGACTGCTTGGGATCAAACTAGGTTCAGTGTTTGCAAGGCAGATACACTAATCCCTGCACAATCTCTCTAATCACTCCTTGTTTTATGAAAACACTTGAACAATTAATATGAACTTCCTTCTTGACAAAAGCCTTACCCAACAACATAATGTTCATTTACAATTTTTTACTATCCCTAACAAATGGGATAAATTTCTAGCTCTTGGCAAATAATTTATAACTAGTGGGCATTTAAAAAATGCTAGTTAAATTGCACTAACAGGCTAGAGGGAAACAGATTTTACTAGTCAGTAAAGAAGTGCTCTGTCAAGTGTTTGAGTCTCAAACGTAATTTCTGGGTGTCTAATGCATTTTTAAAACTATTTGCATCTCAATTGATGAGAAATCACTTCTATTTTTATAAATCTCTAAGATAGTCTACTGCTTCTTTCAGTAACATATACTAGTGCTTAGTAAGCACTAATGTCAGAATAATCTTATTCCTCTATAATCTAAATCCTTTATGTTGTAGACAGAGCTTTTTTTCATGGAATTTTTCCAAGTGAAGATAACGACATAAACTTAGGACTGTCTGCCAATTTCCCTTTGCAATTAAGTGTTCCTCCCTCTATGTGGTCAAGGCAGGTGTACAATGTTATCACTATCACTCACTCTTTCAAGGTGACTAGCCCAAGGACAGATGCTTGACCCAAACTGGAACAATAAATCTCTTACCCAGTACTTTCTCTTCCCTGGGATAATAAAGAGAACTTTAGATCTGCCATTTTACAGTGGTTGTCGATACTTGATATAAATTTCACAGGCTATCAACTGTCATACTCAGTGTTATAAAGAGAAAGAGAGACTAAAAGTAAAGAAGAAGGAAATACCTATAGAAGCAAACAGAATCCCAGAGCTTGGTCTAATCATTCTGATCCATTAGTTTAATATGCCTTTGATTTCTGATCCTTTGCAGTTCAACTCCTCCTCGGTTTCCAGTGGTCACAAAAGTACATATTAGACTTACTTGTTTACTCCTTTGTTTCTCTTATTTTCAATCAAAACAAACAAAAAGTTCTTATCAAACTATTTTCTGCCTTCTATATACTATAATCAATCAACAAATATTTACTTTTTATATATTTAGATGAGAGTAATTTTATACCATCATCTCATATTTTCTAAAATATATTAGTTCTATTCCTGAAATGTAGTATCGGATGTCATTATCCATTACCACAGACCTTTTGTAAACATTCATATTTTCCAGGTAGGGCGTTTGCCTTGCATGCGGCCGGCCTATGCCGGCTAGGGTTCGATCCCTGGCATCCCATATGGTCACCCCACCACTGCCAGGAGTAATTCCTGAGCAAACAGCCAGGAGTAACCCCTGAGCATCGCCGGGTGTGACCCCCCAAAAAAAAAAAAGAAAGCAAAAGAAAATCATATTTTCCGGATTACCCTAGAGCTGAAAGCTTGTCTAGTAGGAGGTGCCTGGGCACAACAGGAAGCATCATGGCCTCCTACAGTCACACTTCATAATTATTTACTCATTTAATCACCTTTTTGTGGTCCTCTTTACATTTGGATGCTTTTATTTAATAAAAGAACTTTTATTTATCTCTTCTTTTCTTTCATTTTTTAAACACATGGACTTCATTTATATTGTAACTCAAAATGTCTCTCATTTTTATTTGCTCATTAATGTAAATGACTGAGCAGGCTATATTAAAGTAACTTGTTAGTTTGGGACTGGGCCACACTCAGTCTTTCTCTGGGGCCATTCCATGGGTCTTGTGTTCAGATGCCCAGAGACTATAAGTGGTGTGGGAATTTGAACTGGGTTGAGCCACATTCAAGGAAAGGACCCTAATATTTGTATATCTTTCAAACCACTAAATGTACTTTATAATTTGACTTGGGACCATTTGGCATCAGAGAAAATGATATTCTGAGATTTAGTTTATGTATATCGGATGTATTTTAGTAGCTTGAAAAAAATAAGAGCTAAAAGTAAACCATAATATTTCAGATTTTAAAAGAAACATATCAAAGGAGATTTTAGGAATGATGCAATTTTAGAAATTATGAATAACACAGTTAAATGAAAAATAGGACTGTTCCTTTATCTGTAGATTCATGGAATCTACAGGATTATGTTTTACATAGCCATAATGTTTGATGAAAATCACTGATGAAACCCAATGCTTAAAATAAAAGTGTAGTAAGAATAGCATGCCTAGGGGTGGCAAACAAATTAAAACCTATTTTTTACTGCAATTTGAGAACAAAATAATTTACTTTACAAATAATTTACAGCATCACTATGTAATAATAATAATAACAATAATAATAATAATCACACTGTATCACTGTCTTCTCGTTCATCATCGATTTGCTCGAGTGGGCACCAGTAACATCTCCATATGCCCTGTCATGCAGGTATAGCCCAAGGGCATCTGCTTGCTCCAGGAACATAAAGAGCCTCAAACCATTCCATCAGGTCATAGCAATGAGGTCTATAATATTTACTGGTATTTGGCATATCAAATACGACATGGGTAGCTTGCCAGGCTCTGCTGTGCGAGTAGCATACTCTTGTAGTCTTCTATAAATCCAGCATTTATTGATGAGCTGGGCTGTGATAGGCTGGTCTGCTGGATGGAGTTCTGAAAAGGGGGAGTCCGGATGTGGAAAATGGAGGCCCTCATGGAGTGGAGAGTCATCTGGCTTGCTGTGATGCTCTGCTGGGGTGGCAGGCCAGGGCTAGTACCCACCATCCCTCCCGGGTGCCTCATGAGCGGCTTGGCACAGGGAGAGCCAGAAGCAGCTCTGCCCCATGTCTGTGAGTCTCTAATATTATTATAATAGCATTATAATAGTCATCTAATAGTAATCTAATAGAACCTCGAGGGTGGATTAGCATTGGAGATCTCAAAAGCTCAGTCTGAACAGAAGGCAAAACATTAGCAACTGGAAGAGTAGATTTAGAAAATTGAAGTCCATATGGTATATCACTCCAGTAGCCATGTGGAACTTGAGAAACACTGTAAAAGAACACCACTGCAAATTCTGCAAATATATCTAATATAATGATAATAATAATGATGATAATAATAATAATAAAAACTCTTAAGAGATTGCTCACTCAGGAGAACATCTCCAATTTATTTGAAGAAAAACTTCTCTTCTTAAATGACAACATCCACTTTTGAATTATGTATTTAAAGAAAGCAGTTTGACATTACCAACAAACTCAACATCAAGGAACATATACAAATGTTCAAATAAAAGATCCTAATCATTTAACCAGGTATGTTTGCAGCCCTCTTTTTTACATCCTTATCCACCTTCCCACTTCAATGCCCTCCAACCTGACTAGTGACCACCTGACCCCACCATACAATAGTGGACTCTTCCCTGCTGTTAAAGTCACTGATCCATGCTTTAAGTATTGAGGAGATCCTGGGAGTAGACCTCAAGCCAATAACTGCAAGAAACTGTGTACATTTTCCAGTGCCCTCACCCCACAGAGAGAGTGTCTGAGGCATTAGTTTCCCATAGCTGTATGTCACTAGCCAAGGTACTCTTTATGAACAGCCTACTTCCCCACTTGCACCATTTCCTTAATCTGCTTTCTTCTTAAGGAAACTACTTGTGCTCACATTTATGTATTGTGTCCTCTGAAGAACCACAAACAACACCAATGTCATCAACTACTTTCTCATTGCAGAAGCACAAGTACATTTACTGCATGTTTATATTTACTTCCTAAATATAAATCTATTTTTTAGTCTGGTTTTGGCCATCTATCTTAAAGAGGCATACAGATCTTAAGGGAACCATCTACCAAATTTAATTGAGCCAGCAGTATCCATGCAGTCTTGGAGGAAACTACTCCCATCCATAATTTGGGTGGCTTAAAGGTATGTGAATGTGCTTGATAATGTTTTATTTCTTTTCACACTCTTCTTTCTGCTTTAGTAACTAGTAGGCTTCCTAGTCCCTTTGATGACAAAAGCAACCCTACTCTCATTGAATAGGTAGTACAGAGCACAAACTCACTTTTTTAAACAGAAAACACATTAGGATCAATACAAAACATGCATCTTTATACTTTTCTATGATGACAAACAAGTCTATACTTTTTCAATAAATCATTAGTAGCATTAGTATATATGGGGAGGAATTAATTGTATATTATTTTGCTAACTTTTTGCAATAATCCATCCTCAAATGCTTAAGGAAATATATTTTAAAACAAACAGTTATAATGCATGTGGAGTTAGAAATAAAATTATTTTAATCAATATGGCCAGATAACAGTCTTCTGAAAAAAAATTATGGATCTGGCGATGCCTAAAGACATTCATGCTAATAAAATGCCAACCACATCCAATAACAGCTTGGCAAGTCTGAATTCTTAGGCATAGTAGTTTTTAAGCTAATATCCAATGCTGATGCAGTTCGAGACAAATGGCAAAAATAACTTGAAATAGAAAAGACTTACAAATTAATAGGCAAACATGACTTAATTAACGGAAATAATAATACACTAAGATGTTCTACCAAATAATTGAATAACTTAAAAGTAGTCTGCATGTACAACCTTGGTTTCCAGAATAGCATTAGTATATCGATACTGACACAAATCCCTATGGCCTGCTTGTAGAATGTTCAGAGGCCGACAGATGGCCATACCACATTATTTAGTAAGTTGTTATTTAATTGAACCCACCACACTTTCTTCTAAACTGTTTTCTGTAAAAGTCAAGCCAAGAGAAATTATCTCAGGCCTTAAGGATATACTTTCATACCTTTGAAAGCTATTTGCTTCCTTAAGACACTTTTAAAGTATTATTTATATTACTTAAAGAGGGATTTCTTAACTAGTTTTTCTATTATTCATAATCTCTAGTTGTTCAAGAAAATTTTATGTCTATGCATATAAAATAGTGATGCAAATCAAATATTTATTGGTAATAAATTTCAAAAATGCTGGACCAGTCCACACACATTACCATCAACAATGGATGAGAGTTCCTTTCTCCCTGCATCTATGCCAGCACTGGTTGTTCTTGTTCTTTTAGATATGTGCCGGTCTCTGTGGTGTGAGCTGATATTTCTTTGTAGTTTTGATTTCCATCTCACTGATAATTAGTGATGAGCATTTTTTCATATGCTTTTCAGCCATTTGAATATTTTCTTTGAGGAAGTTTCTGTCCAATCATGAACAACTTTGTAACTGTATATATTACAGTAATTCAATAAAATTTCTAAAATAAAAAATAGCCTGGTGACTTCAAACTTTTGTCTACCTGTGACATACAAAGCCAGGGAGATCCCTAGAATAACTGAGAATATCTCTAGATCCTACCACCTAAATTCAGAAATTAGTCTCATCGTTTGTGAAGTCTTTCTCTTTCCTCATCAAATAGCAATGTGAGTAATACTAGCTTTTCACATTGCATAGAGGTGTTCTATATGCCTCATCTATTATCTGATTTTACTCTTAATCCTCTTGGAACAGGTGTCATTAAGGTAATTAACAAAATGCTGTCCATTACACTTTCTAAGTATTCACTCAATTATCTAAATTTCCATCTTGAATGGTTCTTCCTTGATATCCAGATACAATGTGCTCCCTTCCTTAATGCCCTTAAACCCTGAACCTCAACACAAAATCATTGAGTAAAAAGGCAAAACAAACATAAAAACAATTCACTGCTATTTTGTTGCAAGTTCTGAACCCTCTTTAGCTAACAAACATATTCATGTTACCATGATTACCAACTAAATAATTCTACTTTATTCTAAATACCCTGTTTCTCTATATATCCTCATTATGTCACCATTACTTCTTAGCATCCCATAGTTCTAAGAAGTACTGCTATAATTCAGCCCTCCATCATTTTCTGCCTAAATTATCATATGAAATTTTGATGAGACTTCTTTCTTATCTTTGCCTCAACCACTGGTATAAAAGGCCAACCCCACCCACATTTAACATTATTTATTGCTCTGTGGAAGAATATTAACCTTAGCAACCCCCAAAAAAAGACATCCTGAGCTGATCCATGACTGTATCTCATCACTTTTTGCTCATTCTTTTCCCTATGTTGAAGGACAATAAATATTACTCTTTTTCCTAGCTCATTAATTAGTTTAATATTGGTATTATTACTTCCATAAAAACTCCCTCAATCAACTTTCCCTTCACACTGTACAAAGAGAATAGCTTATTGCAGTGAATGAATTCTACTCCAGCCTAAGATGTGACATGCTCCAGTTTTGAGGTGACTACAAGAGAAATCCAACCCACACGGCAGAGCATGGCAAGCTACCAGTGACATATTTGGCATGCGAAATACCAGTAACTATTATAGAACTCATTCCTATGACTTGATGGAATGATTTGATGCTCTTTATGTTCCTGGAATGGGCATCGCCCTTGGGCTATCTCACATATGACAGGACATATTGAGATGTTACTGGTGCCCACTCAAACAAATTGATGATCTACGGAAGACAGCGATACAGTGATAGAGTGGAAGATGTGACAAAATATTATTTTCTGTGTCTGGGATCCCAAGGGTTATTCTGGTGCTTGCACATAGTCTATTCTATCCCCATTTAAAGATGAATGCGATGAGAAAAAAACAAGATAAATAACCTAATATCTGATCATCTGAAATTACTGTCTAGCAGGTAATGCCCTGCAAAACAATGCAAACACTTGAGAAGTAGTGAATGCAACATCAGCCTCAAACCAGAAAAATCCCTGGAGAAATCACCATTCCAGTAGAACTTCGGAGCTGGATTTGCATTGGAGATCTCAAAAGCTCAGTCTGAACAGAAGGCAAAACATTAGCAATTGGGAGAGTAGATTTAGACAATTGAAGTCCATATGGTATATCACTCCAGTAGCCATGTGGAACTTGAGAAACACTGTAAAAGAACACCACTGCAAATGCTTGGGATTTCAGGACTTTGGCAACCCTTTTAGACAGCTACTTCAACCGATAGCATTTTGCTAGAGATGGAAGAGCTGCAAATTTACTAACTTGAGGGGCAGTGGAGAAGGATGTATAAAAACAATTTAATAAATCCAATCAGGGATAGAATTGAAGTAATTTTGGTTTTGTTTTGGGGGGTCTCACATGGTGATAATCAGGACGTACTCCTGGCTCTGTATCAGGGATCTCTCCTGATAGTGCTGGCGACCATATAGGGTGCCAGGATTGAACCATGATTAGTCGTATGCAAGGCAAACATCCTGCCTGCTGTACTTTCTCTCCAGCCTCCAAAACCAAATAATTTTTAGGTTGAAAAATAAAAGAAACAAATATGTGAGGTGTGGAAGGCAAGCAGTACTGTTGCCCCTCGAGGTGTTGCTAAAGAAAGGGTCACTAAGGGTGAAAAGTATGATTACAGAGTGATATTAATGTGCCCAGGCAAAATGAAAGAGCAAACATCAGCCCTAAAGCAAAAGATCTTCTTTGATCCCTATTTTGTCACAAAAAAGGGGAGGTGACTTGGAGGGACACTAAGAAGAGTGGTGGCAGTGGTGAACAGTATAGTGAATGAAGTGATGAAGTTATGGCGGGCAATTTAGTGTATCCCTCTTTACTAATTGAATTTATTTACAATTATTTCTGGTTTCATAGGTCTCTTTTGGGAAAGTTTTACCAATATATAGATATTTTATTTGTGTATTAAGAAACTTAAATCTCCTTGACATCATTAGAAATACCATAGTGAGTTATTATGATCAATCATCACAAACTGACTCCTATTGATCTATTTTTTGATAATTCCTTTAACCATTTTTGCTTTATCAAGAAACACAAAGTAAAATTGTTATGTGCATGCTAAATGGGAAGAGTTGGGGTGAGTGAGAAGTAAACTTGGGACATTGAGAAGGGAAAGTCACAATAGTGTAAGATTGTTATTGAGACATTATATACCTGAAGAGCTTTCTGAATCATGGTATTATAACTTAAGAAAAATGAAAATTTCCATTTGACGCTGTCATGCTGCTTCTCTCTGAGACTGCTGCTTTGCCATTGTTTCTGGACCTTGTATACTGCAAGGCGTCATCACACGCATTACGCAGAGGGGTCAGGCACCAGAGGACAGGATGTTCTCTTATGCACATGAGGGTTTCAAAGTGGAAATGGGAAAGATTGGTCCTTTCCTCTGTCTAACTGAGGAGAGAGTAGTGGAAGTGGTAATGGGAGCTGGGCTGTAGATACTGTTTGGCTGTTCTCTTCAGCTAATCCCTTCGCTGCTCTGATCTCTAGTACTGTTTGTCACAGGCATCTATGGATACTGCTTTGATTTCCACTAAAGTTTCCATATAAATGATATCTGATAGATACCATGACATCTAATAGAATATCCATCACACTTCGAGGCACAAAGAAGAGATGTCCATGTTGAATTTGCTCACCCTGTTTAGCTTTTGTGGCCACCCCAGATTTTTCCTAGAAAACTAGTCATTTCTTTTTTTTAAGTATTTTATTATACCACCGTGAGATATACAAATAAAAAGATATACAATTAAAAAGTTCATATTTGGGTTTTGGTCATACAGTGTTCCAGCACCCGTCCCTCCACCAGTGCCCATCTCCCACCACCAACGTCATTTCTACCTCACCATCTTGGTTCTTTGGACACTAGGAAATTGTTTGTTTTCCCTTCAGTTAACTATTATGATAGCTCTAATTTTCTTTTTCAAATATTAGGCCAGTGTGTGCTAGAAATTTCTGCTGATTTCAGGGAAGGTAGAAAATTCACTGAGCTTAGAAGTATTCTTAAATTCCTTCTTCTAAATTATTGTCTCCATTTAAATACATGGAAGGCATTTTTTATTTCATTTTGAAAACCAGCAATTATCAGGGCTAACTCCTGGCTTGTGTCAGGGATCACTACACGCATGGGGTTCAGGGCACCATCTATCAACCCCTACCAGGGATTGCTTTATAGGCCACATGCAATATGAATGCCTTACTTTCTGTGCTAATTCTCTGAACCAATGACACAGGAATTTTGAATAGAACTTGACACGGGGGTATTTTTCTCAATCCGGCCCAGGTATGCTGATCAAGAGACTCTCGGACATGGGGCAGAGCTTCTCCTTGCTCTCCCTGTACCCAGCCGTTCATGAGGCACCCGGGAGGCATGGCGGGTTCTAGCCCTGGCCCACCACCCCAGCAGAGCCTCACAACAAGCCAGATGACCTCCCCCACTCAATAGGGGCCACCATTTTCCACATTCGGACCTCCCTCTCATCAGAACTCAATCCAGCAGATGAGCCTATCACAACCCGGCTCGCTCAGCCACGCAGTTCATCAATAAATACTTTATTTAGAGGTGACTACAAGAGTATGCCTTTCGCACGGCAAGCCTGGCAAGCTGCTCGTGTCGTATTTGATATGCCAAATACCAGTAACAATTATATTAGGTCATTCCCATGACCTAATTTAATGGTTTGAGGCTCTTTATATTCCTGTAGCAAGCTGATGCCCTTGGCTCTACTATCATGAGACAGGACATATGGAGATGTTACTGGTGCCCGCTCTAGCAAATAGATGATGAGCGGGAAGATAGTGATAGTGATAGTGACTTGACACAGACTTGGATAAGAGGAAAACCAGCAATAAGACAAGAGGGGAAATGTCCCCAAAACGGTCAGAAACCATAGAGGAACCAAAATGGGGATTAATTTACTGAACCCAAATGGCCCAGTTACCTAGAAGGAATGAATAATACACTCACAACAGAAGGGTGTGTTTAATAAAACTTGATGTTTTCATTAACTATTTTTTGTTTGGAGTCACATCCATTGGTACTCTGAGCTAAATTCTGACTGTCTATGCATCACTCCGAAAGCGCTTGTGGGATGACATTTAGAGTCAGCATTCCAGGAACTAGGAACTAGGGCTGCTCTCATGCAAGAAAGCACCTCATCTCCTGTATTGTTTCTCTGACCCATGACTTCATTTTTAAGTGAAAAGTATTATCAGGAAAGAATATAAAGTTTACCTTTTTTCCTCTTTTATTGAGCAATAAGTATCAGTTTGATGTAGAAAAATGTGTCAAAGAACTTTATATATATATACTTCATATATATATATATACTTCATATATATACTTCATATATATATACTTCATATATATATACTTCATATATATATATTCCAGAGTTCTCTGATACTTAAAACACACCTAAATTTTCTTTATATTTTCAATTCTTACACCTAATCTGACATTTTGATTTTTTACTTTTATTTTTGTCTATTTTGGGTCACCTATGGCGATGATCAGGGCTTATTTCTAGATCTGTACTCGGAATTACTCCTGGCGGTGCTCAGGAGATCATGTGGTAAGCTGGTGATCAAATCCAAATCAGCTACATGCAAGGCAAGTGCCCTACCTATCACTTTGGGCCCAGTTCTTAGTTACATTGCAGGGACTACATAACAGTCTACTTTGTATATGCATAACACATAATACTTTGCTTGGTACTGCATTAAATATATTTATTGAGAGTGATCCAATTTAAGTTAAAAGCAACCACATGTGGTGTTTCTAATGCAAATAGCTCACCTGTGTTGACAATCAGGGGAACAGATTCCTTGAACACATGGCCAGAGCACACATTTACAGTTGATGCCATTCTGGGCAGCTGGCATCTTTCCCTTTGCTCCAATTATAAAATAAATAGCAATTTCAGAGTTGTTCAAGTGTGTGAGAAAATAAGACATACAGTGAGCTATTGAGTGACTGTGAGGTGAAGAGGAAAGAAATAAAGAAAACTATCAGAGACTGGAAATAGTTTAATACATGGCAATTGAACAAATAATGGAAGATAAAAATAATGGAAGATAAAAACAGCTCTTCAAAATCTACTATTTATTAAATGCCTTCAATTTTTCTAATACGCTAGCATGCTATGTGCCTATACCTTTGTTTTAGTCTTTATATAATACAATATGGAAATAACAAAATGCCTTTTTCAAGGTCACAGAGCATGAGCTAAAATTAAAACTTCGACTTGCTTGTGGGAAACTAAAAGTTAGGTATTTGTGTCTGTCAGGATGGCTACTTCCCATGACTATAATGATTATTTATTGCTGCAATTTAAGGTGGGGGTTAGGACAAGGCTGGCACCTTCCCATCACTGACAAACCTGTAAGCCAAAGGTTATGTCAGGAAGAGTAACTAGCTCTACAAGTCCTGATTGCAGCAGATTGGAAAAGGAAGTACAATAAGAAAACATTTGAAGGATCATTTACTCCACTTTCATATTCAAGTAAGCATATTTATGTTCAGATTAAAGAGCCAGACAATCTAATTTTCAATATTCAATGAAAATGCAAAGAGGCAATATCTAATAAAAACATATTTATTCATTCATTTATTTTTTGGAGGGAATTGCCAAAACTGCCAGTGCTTAGGCCCTACTTCTGGCTCTGTGCTCAGATCACTTTTGACTTTTCACTAGAGAATACATGCAGTGCTGGGAATCAAGCCTGGGTCAGCCACAAGAAGGCAAATACTTTACATCCTATCCTACCCTACCCGACCCTATACTACCCTACCCAAACCTACCCTACCCTACTTACCTTACCCTACACTACTTACCTTACCCTGCTCTACCCTACCTTACTCTAGCCTACCAGACCCTACCCACACTATCTTACCTTACCCTACCGTATCATACCAGACCCTACCTGCCTATCCTACCTACCATATCCATGCTACCTTACGGTATCCTACCCTACATACCTTAACCTACCCAATCCTACCCATGAAACCTTAAACTACCCTACTCTACCCTGCCCTACCCTACACACTCTACCCTAGTCTACTCTACCCTACCCTACACCCCCTACCCTACCCTTATCCTACCAATCCATCCTATCCTATCCTATCCTATCCTATCCTAATCCTATCCTATCCTATCCTATCCTATCCTATCCTATCCTATCCTATCCTATACCTATCCTATCCTATCCTATCATCTCCTGTCCTGTCCTGTCCTGTCCTGTCCTGTCCTGTCCTGTCCTGTCCTGTCCTGTCCTATCCTATCCTATCCTATCCTATCATCTCCTATCCTATCCGATCCTATCCTACCCGATCCTATCCTATCTTAATTTTGGCCCATGAATAATAAGTTTCAACATCCCCCCAAAAAAAGCTAAAATTAAACCTCAGCCAAAAATTAAATACACACCAAATTTACTTGCAAAGAGCTTTCATGGTAATTGTGAAAATTAGGAGTGATGAGATCTCAAAACTCAAAACATGGTTGTTGAAACAAAGGAAAACAACACTTGTTTAAAAGTAAAATGATGTTCAGGTATATAGAGAATATACATATAGGTCTGATTATAATATTTACTAATATAGTGATTTTTTTGGCTAGGTAACTTAAATCTCTATGGAGGACACCAAAGTTTGAACTAAATATATAAATGAGTGAATCTAGACTTATTCGACCTACTGTTTCCTTCAAAAACAAAAAAAAATTGTTCCCATAAAATGCTACTTTCTTTATGGATTCAAGCAAAAAGTGTCCCTCTTCTGGGGCCAGAGAAATAATACAGTAAGAGGTTGCCTTGCATGCACCAAACCAAGGTTTATTCCCTGGTACTCCATATGGTGCCTTGAGGCTCATCAGCAAGGATACTTGAGCACAGAGCCAGGAGTAATCTCAGAGCACACTGGTTGTGTCCTAAAAACAAATAAATAGACAAAAAGTACTTCTAATAGTAACATGCCTATATATTGCAGCCCCCCCACCCTCATTGCACATACACATCGAACACTGATCTATACAAACCAAAATACAACACTCAATTGCTGTATTGGTATTTTAGGAGCCAAATCAAGAGAGAATAAAGTATTAAGAACTAGACAAAGTCATTGCTACATTTTAGCAAATCTTAAAATATCTGAACTGATTCAAAGTTTTAAAGTCATTAATTTCTGACTGCCTAGTAGCTCAGGAGTTTAATGATGTCAGTGTGTGGTCATTTAAATATAGCCAACTGACTACAGCACTGTTGCACTAATGGAGGAGATGTAGTTTAATTTCTATAAAGTATTCATTTTTCTGTGCACTTCTGCATGTGCACAGAAGACTCCATAGACTCGCAGACATGGGGCAGAGCTGCTACTGGCTCTCCCTGTGACCAGCTGCTCACAAGGCGCCCGGGAGGGATGGTGCGTTCTAGCCCTGGCCCACCATCCCAGCAGAGCCTCGCAACAAGCCAGACGACCCCCCCACTCCATGAGGGCCTCCATTTTCCACATCCGCACTTCTCTCTCGTCAGACCTCCACCCAGCAGACCAGCCTATCAGCGCCCGGCTCATCAAGTTCCACCCTGCAGCAGTCTTTCTTAAATCCGGCTCAGGTAGGCCGGTCCAGAGACTCGCAGACATGGGGCAGAGCTGCTACTGGCTCTCCCTGTGACCAGCTGCTCACAAGGCGCCCGGGAGGGATGGTGGGTTCTAGCCCTGGCCCACCATCCCAGCAGAGCCTCGCAACAAGCCAGACGACCCCCACTCCATGAGGACCTCCATTTTCCACATTTGGACTTCTCTCTCGTCAGACCTACCCAGCAGACCAGCCTATCAGCGGCCGCACAGTTCATCAATAAATGCTGGACTTAGAGATGCCTACAAGAGTATGCTACCTGCACGGCAGAGCCTGGCAAGCTACCCGTGTTGTATTTGATATATATGCCAAATACCAGTAACAATTATAGGCCTCATTCCGAATGGATTGAGGCTCTTTATGTTCCTGTAGCAAGCAGATGCCTTGGGCTCTACTAGCATGAGACAGGACATATGGAGATGTTACTGGGGCCCGCTCGAGCAAATCGATGATGAACAGGAAGACAGTGACAGTGATTCATTTTTCATTTGATCATTTTCAGAGACCCCACGAGATTTATTTATCCCCTTCTTTGTCACAAAGGAGTGATGATTTCTTCATATATTCATTAAGTGACATTCTCTCTTTACTATTGTTATCTAATTGAAATTTGAGATCATACATTACATGTATATACTTAACAGACTATAACGCAACTATGTTTGGTTCCAGTGTGAGAGTTTATTGAGTGGCTGTCCGTCTGTATATTCTATTTTATTAGCAAATAATGAGAAATAGTATTGGACACTCAAATCTCTTTTTAAAAAGCTGCTCTATATTTTTATAATTCAAAATATGGATTTCAAAAATAAATTTCTAAGATTTACTGTTTGTTTTCACATCTTTTGCCTAGAAGCAAACTGTACTGATTATTTTTAAATAATCTATAAGAAAAGAAGCACAAGATTATCACAATGCTAGATTAACAAGTCTATTAATTTCCTTCTGCTGTATTAGAAAGTTCAGTGATGATAATTCTGCTGCCCCTGATGAACAGCTACATCTTTGGTAGAAAAGCATTTCTTATGTAGTAAGTAAATTTGCAGTTTCATTCGTTTTGCTGCATGTACAAAGAATATATGGTTTCTTATTCAAATATTCTTCTGCAGGAGTTTCATTGCAAAAGAGGGTTCTCCCAGAAGTTTGAGCTTACTCACCGCCCATAGTTTTCAGGCATTCCTAGGAGAAGACAGGGATTGGATTGTGTACTGTGTGGAGTTGGCTAAAGGTAGGCTGTAGTGCAGTGCCAGAGTGCAGACTCTCAGAAGAGTCTACAAAATAGTGGCAGGCAATGGGATTCCAGCATTTTCTTAATCAGGGCAGAAAAGTCTTAACCATGGATCAAAATAATTTTTATATTTGG
Organism: Cryptotis parvus; assembly: GCA_021461705.1. Classification (NCBI taxonomy): domain Eukaryota; kingdom Metazoa; phylum Chordata; class Mammalia; order Eulipotyphla; family Soricidae; genus Cryptotis; species Cryptotis parvus. Next base: position 41,622 of record JAJIBD010039307.1, on the reverse strand, counting down.
GCAGGAGCCCCAAAAGCAAGAATCCTAAGTGGTTTGGTTCTCTCTTGCTGTAACTGTGTTTGCTACATACCAGAATTATTTGTGAGATGGGCTCTAATTAGAGTGAAAGTGATAGGTTTTCTTTACTACAGTAACAAATAGCCCCATAATGTGCTGCTTCTTGAATATTAGAAATATTTTATTTTCCCCCAAAATTAAGAAAATCTACTCAGCTAGTCAGTCACCATAAATCTGGTTCATTGCGAGAATTGCAAGTCAAGTGTTGTAAAAAAGAGGCGGAGCTTGATCATAACTCTGGAAGGAAAGCACATCCGCTACAGAATTGTGTAGGGGATGAGAAGCACAAAGTGAGATGATTTGGGAGTTGAGGTCTGGTCTAACCACATCTTAAGGTCCTCAGAGGTATTCCTAGCTAGCTCTGTGCTCGGAGTGAGCCCAAATATGTGCTTGGGAAATGATGTCTGGTTACAAGATTGAACAAAGGTCAATTGAATGCAAGGCAAACACCTTAAACTAACTCTACAGTCCCTAGGGAATGTTTCTTTTTTAAGTCATGAGTTGTTTAAGAGAGCTTTGCCCTGCAGAATACATAAAAAATCTCTGTCTAGCCTAATGATTGCAGTGGGTAGAAGTCCTAAGAATTGCTCAGGCCTTATAAATATTGCTTTGGAACCATTTAAACTGCCAGATTTAGCACTCTGCCTGCAATAGATGCAAAATGAAATTGTTTAGAGGCAATTACAGACCAATATTTCAACTAGAACAAATGAATGCAGCATAACTTTAGCATGTAAATGCCGAGGGGTCACAGCATGAAGGAATAATCAGAGTCAGATGGAATTAATCATAAGAAAGTGCAAAATGATGCTGGCTGGCATATTAATTCCCTCGGGGCCCTGACCAGCACCTGTGCTGCCAAGATCTTGTGTGGTCCTTCCTGCAGAGCAGCTCTGGGTTACAGAACGGATAGGGTATTCATAGGTGGTTAGGGCACTTATTAATAATCCTGATGAAGAAATCATATTATAAAATAATGACCATAAAATGCAATTGAAGAGAAGAGGAAGTGCCAGAGAAAAATTCCTGGGCAACTGAATCAGAGGTCAAGATCACAGTGATTGCTTATGTTGCCTAATCTGAAAAAAATGGTATTTACCTTAGAGTTAGGGGGCTAAAATAAACGCACTTTACTAGCACAATGTCTCAATGTCTGATACAAAATGTGCTCTCAAAAGTTCTGTTGCTGTCCATGATATATGGCCCCTTAGGTCTGCCACATAGGGACCACTATCTGTAGGTTCAAGGGGTCTGAAGCTACAGAATATCTGTTGCCCACTGATGATTGACAACAGTGTTTGGGCTACAAGAGAAATAAACAGAATGATGCTTCCAGCCTATGAAAGCATCCAATCTGCCCTCAAATTGAAGACTGTTCCTCCTGTTATCTGCTTTCTGTGTGAGGTCAGATAAGCAATCATTTCTGCTGTTCCAATGGTACCTAATGGCAATTCAAGGATGAGAAACTATTGTAATGTAGCTAAAGATATATTTATAATAACCTCAATTCTATGTCAGAAATGAAGAGAAATACCAAGAGCTGAAGACAAAATTGTCTTTCCATAAGATGTCTGCAGTGGTTTGAATGTGAACATAAACTATATGTTATTATGGGACCTGTGAATGTGACCATATCATAAAACATGGATCTTTGCTGATCTCATGAGTCATTGATTCTAGATTACTGAGGCAAGCATTAAATTCCGGCCCTTGGTATCTCTATAAGACAGAAAGTGAAAATAAACAGAAAAAAGAGGCTTTGTAAAATCAAAGACAGACATTGAAGTTACACAATAATATTAGTTCTAGAATTTACTGCAGTAAATAGATAATAGGAGAGAGACACGGAAAAGACTCTTCATCATAGCTGCTGGAAGAAAACTACCTTTCTAGCATTTTGATTTCAGACTTATAACCCTTGAATTGTGGAAGAGTGCATTTCTTTCAATCTTCCCACTTGTAATAATTTGTTATAGCAGCCACATTAAAGTAAGTCAGTGTCCAATTAGGGAACGGAGCAGTGTAGCAATCATTGGTGGTGGAAGAAGATGAATACCACATAGGGGCGGGCAAAGTCATTTATATTCGATCTAACTGCTGAATACTCAGGCTGTGAGCTGAGGAATGTTTTATTCCAGTAAAACTCTTAGCATAATTGTGAATATAAGAGTATTAGTTCTGTATTTCATATATTCCCAGGAGTGTAAGAGATGTGAACAGAAAAGAAGAAATATTCCACACATCAATATTTGATGAAATTCATAAACTGGGAACGTATTAGAAAATTTCAAAGATTATATTGCTATAGAGGAAGTATTGGAGTAATACGACCTTCTGGGACTTTCTGGATGTGGACTATGTACCTGTGATTAATCTAAATCTTCTGAGAGGATTGACAGAGACTGAGAACTCACTTTATCTATGTAGATGATAACAGATAAATGATTTATACTATAAGAGCACGACATTGGTGAGCCTGCAGAAAGGGTTTCAAAATCTAGGATTTTATAAAAATAAAGGATTTCACACACCGTTGATCAAAGCAGTGGGGTTTCAAGTCTCCCTGGCTTCCAGAGCTCCTTTCCATTCCAACATTACATAGTCCTAGGGCATCACTGAGAGGTTCTACAAGAATTTATGGCGCCCATTTGAATGCTGAATTATCTGTATTTCAAATTAACTCAGAGAAGCATATGGATGGTTGTATTGTGTTGCCCGTGGGCATCTTGTGCTGATGATGTGTTCCAGTTTAATCAAATATGTCTTGAATATTGCTGTGAGCTAATGGAGAGGAATCATATACATTTTTGAAAATTGGCAAGACAAATAGGAACTTGATTCTCAGTTCTGACACAAAAGACATACTTCACACTTTTATTCAAATCACATTTCAGGAAAGAAAGGTGTTATTATCAAGCTCCCTGTGGCCTATTATTCTCTTTGTTGACCCATTCAATTTCCTGCCTTATTCTTCTCACATTTTTTTTTAAATCATGGCAGAGGCGTGAAGGGAATATAATTAAGGAGCTCCATATTTGAACACTGGAGGAGGGTGGACCAAGGAGAGAAAACAAGAGAGGAATCACCCAGGCAAGGACCTGAGATCATTTACTAATCTCACTATCTACTTCTGGAAGAACACAATGGGTGAAATAACAGCAGGGTAGAGTTGAGACACCATCCCACAAAAGATGGGTATCACGTCACTTGATCACTTGACATTCCGTTATTCATTGATTTGCTCAAGCAGGCGCCAGAAACATTTCCATTTGACCCTATCACGTGCCACTGTAGCCAATGGCATCTGGTTGTTTCAGGAATACGAAAAGCCTCAAACAGTTAATTCAGGGTCTTGACGAAGAAGTCTGACTATCTTGTAGGTGGGCGGCCATGTGATCTTTTGACATCCCCTGGGATCCAGTCGGTAATGGCTCTAGTCCAGCGGTAGTCTCCAAATGCATTACATGTCCAGCCCATCAGGTTTTTTATGCCTTGGCAAATAAGACAGCGTCCCTGACTCTGAAACAGCTGCGGACGTCGGAGCTCCGACGTTCTTCTTTCACTTGAGTGAGGCGTGATATTCCAAATACTTTTCTCCTATTTGGGAGACCTGAATAGTATTCTCATCCTGCTTTCATAGGGCCCAGGTCTCTGAGGTGTATGTTAATGCAGGGAGAATGGTGGAGTTGAAGAGATGTGCCCAGAACTGGAGGTTCTTTGTATTTTTAGCTATTTCTTCTATGCTTTTGAAGGCATTCCATGCTGCTCTCTTTCTTCTACGCAGCTCAGGTTTTAGGTTGTTCATCATGTTGACTTCTTGACCGAGGTACACATAACTGCTGCATTCAGAGATGTTTGTTCCATTGAGAATGAATGGGGCCTCTGGAACTAGTTCTTTTTTCATGAATATAGTTTTGCTGAGATCCAGCTGTAGACCTATCTTTCCACATTCTCGGTCGAAGTCAGCCAGCATTTGTGCTGCTTGGCTAATGTTTGGTGTTATTAGAACGATGTCATCAGTGAAGCAGGTTAGAAGAAACAAGCAAGCAAACAAAAAGAAGCCCAGACAAGTATTAGCAGAGAAATAGGGAACATAATGAATGAGTTTAGGAGTTAACCTTGGGAAATATTTCAAAATGAAATAAAACATGCAGCTAAACATTACAGAAATAAATAGCAAACTAAGATAGTATATGACCAGTATAAGCTTTATAAAACTAACTTAGATGGGGAATTAATCAGAAAACAATGTCTTCCATATAAACATTCCCTAATGAAGATACTGCAAAGCTTAACAAAGACAATGCTCTGTTATTTCCTTAAGGAAACATCACTGGTCCTATACAAGAACTAGCACCTATTGTAAACTGTTGTTTAACATATCAAAATCAATGATTTCCTTCCATCCTTGATCAATTTCCAACTTGATCATATTTCTCTTGCATATCCATTTAAAAAGCTGAGAAGTTTAATAGTTTCTGTCTATGTAACAATATGCCAATCCATGGCTAGCACACATTGAAATATGGTATTATTTATTTTAACAATTTTCATTTGATATAAGTACTAACTTCAGTTGGTAAAAATAAATTTATAGTGTAAACAAATATCATGGGAATTTTCAATTATTAGTAGAATTATAGAAGTATTTTATTAAGCATGAAATTTAAAAGATTGGAAAACAAGTTATGAAAGAGCAGAGAAGACAATGTAATAGCCATTATTTTGAAAATATCAAGTTTTTTGTGCACTGATTTAGGGGAGAAAAGAACACTTACTATCATTTAATCAAATAAACATATTCAGTAAAAAGCAATATACTAAACATAAAGCAATGTTTTTTTAAGAGATATGCTAAATTTTGTAATTTCAAATGTGTCAAAGGGCAAGAGCAATATATCGAACCATGCTTAGTTAGGTTACAGCATTTTCATTTAGCGTTCCGCATGCTCTTTCAGATTTTATGCCTTTGTAATTTTATTTATTTTAATTTATTTTTGTATTTTAGTTCATACCCAGTGATGCTCAGGCGTTACTCATGGCTGTTTGCTCAGGAACTACTCCTGGCAGTGCTAGAGGACCATATGGGATGCCAGGAATCTACTCCCAGTTGGCCACGTGCAAAGCAAATGCCCTACCTGCTGTGCTATGGCTCCAACACCAGCAATTTTAAAATAAAGTTATTTTAGTAGTTAGTCCATAAGTTTCATTCTGATATTTGTATTCAAAAATTTTCACTTACCTATACCAGTGTGTATTTCACTTTCACTTACCAGTGTGATTTGATACTGTTACTGAAAACAAGTCCTAATGGAATTATCTTAAAAAAAAAATCTCACTGAGGCAGGGAAATAATAGCATAAAAAATTTTGCCCCAAATGCTAATAGAGACCTTGAGAGATTAGAGAAAAAGAAGCCCGTGTCACTGGAAGAAAGAGACCTTCATTGGTTCTTGATGAATGAATGACAACCATTCAAGTAAGAAGAAAACTGAACATCACAAGTGGAAGAGGAAATCACATAGTAATGGAGGCAAGAATAAGGCTGGTGCATGAGAAATCTGAAGTGACTCATAGGCTGCATCAGAGATTCGTGTAGAGGTTTAAGTTAAGAGATAGTATCCATACCCTTATCTACTCTGCAAGAAGGTTAGTAGTGAGGCAATGAATTGACAGTGAGTAAATATGATGATAGATTTGAATTTTTACATAGCTCACAACATTGGTAGTTAGGTCTTGAATGTATAAAACTAGAGGCAAAGAAACCCACTAGGAAGCAACTGTAATATAACAAACATGATTTTAAGAATCCAACAAAGCAAAGTGGAAGTAGAATCTGGGGAGAAATGAAAATATAGATAGTCTAGAAACTAAATTAAGGGACATAATCAGCTTCACCTTGGAACTTGCTGAATTGACATGATTGGGAGGATGGAAGAGATTCTCCCAATCATTGTACCTATTTATATAGCTAAGAAATAGGAAAGCAAGATGTCTTAAGTGGCATCAGGAATATTTCCAATATTACTGTGAAATGTTTTTGACGGATATTATGTGAGCTTTAGAAAATTCTAGATATAATTATGCATGTAATAAGATGTACTCATTAGTTACAAAAGTCACTAGGCCCGTTACTTTTATTAAAAACATTGCTGGACTTTCCCATTTAATGTTTAACATATAAATTTTATGTGAACACTTGGGAGACAGTATTTTTGTTACCCATTTGCAAATCTTTAGCATTTTATTTATCCTATTTTATATCTGCTTACTAAATATACATATATTAACTTAATTTAAGGAAGCATCAGTGTTGACAAATATGCATAAATATATATATATGTGAAAAACACAACCTGTTCCTCTAACTTAAGCCATCTAAAATAGCTGAGGACCCACAGAAAAAAAAACCAATAGCTTCTTTTCATTTTGCATCTTTCTACAGTGTTTTATGGGAAAACTTAAAAAGATCTACACTACAAGGAATGATGCCCCAAGACAATAGAGTCACAAATGCTCAAAGAGGGCAGAATTCACGACACAGGCACACTTAATACAAAGGACCTGGAGGCATGCAGGCTGTGCAATGCATTTGTGTAGTACTGCGTGAAAATAAGAAAAGACAGAAGCAAAAAAGACTTGAGAGACTTAATAAAAATATGAAAAGATGTAAAAATGTGGGATAAAATTATTCAACATTTACAGTTTGTAAGGATAAACTCAACGCAACAGGAATCTAGCCACAAGGAAATTAAAATAGAAATCAGCAAGTTTTTCTGAGCAGGGAGGATTGGGATGGTCTCCCTTTCTTGCTCTTAAGGAAAGAGGACAGAACCCTTAATCAGAATCTCTGTTTAGATTTCTAGATATAATAAAATGTGCCTCAGAGGACCAGTCCAGGATGAATTTTTTTTTTATCACTAAAGGGTATCCACCCACCTTCAACACATCCTTTCTAAAAATCTATATCTCTCTTCTTTTTGACCTGTAAAATCTGCTTCTTAGAATCATGAAGTTAAGATGGTGACTTTGAGGATATGAGTCCACGATCTTCCAACCTGCCTGACTGTCAGCTAATGAATCCCTTTCTCTATTACCATGTCTCTTAATAGATTCATATCTTGAGGAGCACTGAAATCTGATCTTTATGGTGATAATGGAAATATCTGTAAGAAGAACAATAGCTTTTGCCAGCATAACACTTTAAATTTCTCTTTCCAAAAAGACCATTGCTTAGAAATTAACATGGACTCAACGACATGCCTTCAGGATGGAGAGTTGTAAAGATGTGAGATTATTTCATCATAATTTGAAACATATAACAATCTAAGATAAATAGTTTTACTGAGCAATTAATGTCCCCAGGAAAGTAACAACCTGATGTTGTAGAGAAAAAAAGACTTCGATTGCTCAGATATAATCCCAGACGAAACAAGATAAAAACAGTATGTAACAATGATCTTCCTTGTTAAGGGATGTTTTTGCCTCTTTGAGAACACTGTCACACTTTGTGAAGGTTGACAGTGGCTAAAGGGTGGAAAACAAGTTGTATGGCACAAGTTAATAGAGATGAGAGGCAGTTAATGTGGTTGAGTCTATAAGTCCTGATGCCACATACAGTCCTCCTGCACACTGACATTTTCTTTTGGATAGAGGGTTCTCTGCTTCTCAAATCTGGACATACAATCCAGTCATCTGTGGTACCTTTTATAAATAAAGCTTGAACGTATGGATTCTCTAAAATAACAAAAAGGCACAGACAAGGTTGAAATTCAGAGAAATAAAAGGTGGAAGGAAAGGGATCTATGGAAGGAAAAGGGGTCAAAATGGAAAAAAATGAGGGAAATCATATAAACCAATTTTGATCATACTTAGTCCCATGATTTGGGATCACTGTTTACAAAATTCTGGCCAATGCTCTGGTTTGGACTATTTCTTTCTAGTGTGCTACCTAAGTATAAGCCCATGTAGAAGCTTATTCCCACAGTGTATCTGATCTGTCACATTCTGCCAATTTAGTAGAAGCAGTAGGATACAGAATGCTACCCTAAGGGCAGGACATCACAAAAGCTGTTGCCAAATTATGAACTCTGCTGAAGTTGAATTATACAATGTTAGGAAATAAAAAAGGAAAAAAAGTATAGAAACTTATTTATACAGGGGTGAATTATTCAAAACTAAAAATCTGGGAACTTATGTTGTAGAAAGAACTTTTTAAAACAACTAAAGGCTCTGTATTTCCAGACATGAGAAAATATTCCCCAAAGTCCTCTAAAGGGTTTACACATTGATTATCTATTAACAAGTCTTCTTTACTGCTGCAATGAATATTTCTCTTGAGAGGAACAAGGGTGAAATTGTTTAGTTTTTCTTTTTTATGCTACCTAATATATTGACTTGCCTTATGATATAAGATAAACTGTTTATTACAAATAAAAATGACCCACACATGAGGGCTGCCATTTTCCATTCCGGACTCCCCAGCTCTTCAGACCTCCACCCAGCAGAAGAGCTGATCACAAGACCATTTTGTCAGAGTCCCACCCTACAGCAGTCTTTTTCAAGCCCAGCCTAAGTATGCCTGATTCAGAGACACACATACATGGGGCAGAGCTGCTACCAGCTCTCCCTGTGCCCAGCTGATCATGAGGTGCCTGGGAGGGAAGGTAGGTTCTAGCCCTGGTCTGCCATCCCCGCAGAGCCTTGCAAGAAGCCAGAGGAACCCCACACCATGAGGGCTGCCATTTTCCACATCCATACTCCCCAGCTCTTCAGAGCTCCACCTAGCAGAAGAGCTGATCACAAGCCCGGCTTGCACGACTGCAAAGTGGCCACGCAGTTCATCAAGAAATGCACAAGATGAGAGGTGACTACAAGAGTATCCCACCTTCACGGCAGAGCCTGGCAAGCTACCCATGTCGTATTTGATATGGAAATACCAGTAACAATTATAGACCTCATTCCCATGATCTGATGGAATGGTTTGAGGCTATTTGTGTTCCTGTAGTGAGCTGGTGCCCTTGGGCTACACTAGCATGTGACAGATGTGTAGAGATGTTACTGGTGCCCACTCAAACAAATCGATGAACAATGGGAAGACAAGTGAAGGAGTGAAGTGACCTCATTCCTTAGTAAATATAGAAAGAGCTCTAGTGGTCAAGACATTTACCCTTCTTTTATTGACACTTAGATGGCAATTTGTCATAGTGGGCAATTTGCCCACTAGATCTTGATTTGATGTTTTGGATCAAAGATAATTAACAAGGATTTAAATCTAAGCAAGAAACTATATGTATATATATACACACATATATATACATATATATGTGTGTGTATAATACATACAAGTTTATTTTTAACTAGCTAGCTATATTTACTACTGAGTTTCAGTAAGAAGTGATTATAGGCACCAAAGAATTCAATATAAATAAAACCTCTTCTCAGATACAAACACACTTACTTCAGTGTAATGTTTAGCTTTTATATGCAATTTATTATGAAATCGGACAATGTTTTAAAAATGGATACTGACTATTTTTTTCTGATGTATGTATATAGATATATATGCACATACATACATACATACATACATACATGCATACATACATACATACATACATACATACATACATATAATATGGCCCAAAATGATTGTGGCCCAAATCAACACCAGCTTGTACTCAGAGCTTACTCCTGGCTCTGTAACCAAGCATGACTCTGGTAGGAAGAAGCATATGGGTAGCCAGCAATCAAGTCCAAGCTACTTACATGGAACATAAGTTTTTAACCCGCTGTACTACCTCTCTATCCCAAAATATAATTATACTATAATAACCAGAAAACTGGTTGCAAATAAGGCTGGTTTTACCTCAAGATATTAAATGACAAAGTTCCAAATAATAACAACTAATGTTAACACCTTTTCATTATTTTTGGGCTTTGAAACACACCTAGGTATTACTCCTAGTAGTACTGAGGGTATACAGTGACAGAGAATAAGCCCAGGCATATTGCATGCAAATCACAAACTCAGTCTATTGAGCTACGTCTCAAGCTCCCAAGTAGCAGATATCTTATGCATACACATGCTTTTCTGCCTTTCTCACTTCAGTCCTCAGTGCACAGGTATTACTGAATTAATTACTCTTCTTTTATAAAATTCAATGTATAGTGATATTTTCTCAAAAGGAAATAGATTTGTAGATAAAAATTTAAATGACTGCATGATAATTTTAAGGAATTATATAGTATTTTATATTATTTATAGTTCCAGGGCTAAATAAGTTTTGCAATAAGTCTTCATATATTCACACAATAGTTTATTAAAAAAATGTGGTTGTTGACACTTTTGGGTACCTCAGGAATTTGGTGCAGAAATTAAAATGTGAATGCAGAAACATAATCAGTAAATATCCATGTGGGATACAAGGTCATGAAAGAGGAAAGAGGAAAGAAAACTGGTCATAGGATGGAGGTATAACTGTGATACAATGTCACAGGAGACAGAAGACAACTCTATGAGTGATATGAAATGAACTTGACAGTGAATTTGTGAAGCGGAACAATGTTTTGTTCTTCTAGGTTGATCAGTTCCTAGGAGGGCCCAATGGAACATAGTCTTGGGATCATTTCAGCTGAAGCAATCCCCGTTAGGTGCTAGCGACTGTGATTTTCTGCCCAGAGTCCTCCAGGAATGATAGAGAAGTGCACTATACATTTTTAAGAGAAGAATCTGGCCACTACTTTCTTGAGTTGACAAATTTATCTTTAATGATTCAGTGACAACTGAGGCATTCAAATCCTCCTCCAGGTCACTCTAAGAAAATTTACCTAATTCACCAAACTTTACCTGAATAATAATGATGAATGAATCATGTTTGTTGGTCAGAATATTAGTTAATTTTCTACTGCTAACTGTAGAGTTTAGGGCCAATTAACTGTTATTAAAGTGATTATCTGAACTTCCTTTCAGGAATAAGTTAGTAACATTGAAATTCAAAAAAAAAAAAAAAAACAACCATTTAAGACAGCACCACTTATTATCTTCTTGATTAAAAACAAAGCGGGATTATGTGTTTGCTAATATAAGTTAATTTAAATTTGTATTTTTTCTTACTACTGTTCATTTCACTAGCTGTTGGTCGACTATGGTTAGACCCTTTGGTGAATTGAGGCATGCATTTAGGTGAAAACTTTTTTAATTGCTTGGGCTTTCTAGGGTAGGCAAGGTAAAATACCAGGTTTTACAAGAATTATCCATTGAAGAGTTCTGTTAACTATAAAAGAATGATGACCACACAGTTTTGGTTGTGCAGTGATCAACTTCTCTGTCAATGATGGAAACTGAAAATCTATTATGGCAGAAAGTGTCTTAATGGGAGTCTTCAACAGTACATAATAGATATAGAACCTAAACTGAGTTATCTTGTACATAATTCCCGATTCAATTATTTATTTATTTATTTTTGCTTTCTTTTTTTGGGGCGTTCATACCCGTGATGCTCAGGGGTTACTCTTCACTCAGAAATTACTCCTGGCAGTTCTAGAGGGACCATATGGGATGCTGGGGAATCGAACCTGGGTTGGCCATGTACAAAGCAAATGCTTACCCGCTAGTGCAATCACTCCAGCCTCCAATTCAGTTATTTTTAAGTCACAAATGCTGGCTTCCTATTGTTTATTTTACCTTGTATTTAAATATTTTGTTAATGTGAACTTGCCTGGCTGATTGGCTCTGTGATAAATCTGAATGAGAGAAAATTTGAAATATCACTTTGAATGAATTTATTAGAGGAAAGAGAATCAGTTGCAAAAACAGAAAGCTGAATTTCCCTTCTAGATACTCCATAAAAGATGGTCAGAATGTCAAGGTTTTTCCAGCAATATATTTGTGCATCTATGTTTCTCTGTAAACTCTCCTCTGTCACTGCATGTTTTCCTGCAGATATCAGCATATTCTCTACAAACCTGCTGATTGCTTGCATTAGCCTGTGGTATTCATCTCAAGTGCTCATCAAGCACCATTTGTCTCCTCTGAGTTTCTGTATTTTTAAAATGCCTTTACCTTTCTCCCCAAGCTGTAAAGGTTTTTCTATAAGCTTCTTTTCAGTGTATTGGACATCACACAATTGTTTTCTCTTTTAGTTGGATTTCCTGGAGCTCTCTGGGAAGTCACTTGATGCTTTGCCATTAAAGGAACTTAAGGGAGAAAAAACGAAGAATAAGAAAGATATGAAGATCTCTCCTCTTTTCTGGGTCTTACAAGTAATGTTTTGATGAAGATCATACAAAAATGATTAAAGGAGAACTGATAATGAGCAATGCAAAATTAAGATCAAATATGCCTCTCTCATAACTTGCCTGCTGGAACAACGAAAACATCAAGGGGTTGGAAGAAAGGAACTGAAAACAGGCTACCAGAAGCTTGGAAGTAAGAAATATGGAATAAATATACAGAATCTGGGCAGGGGACAGGGGAAAGGAACTGCCTTCACTCCAGCCCATCCCTCCAGCTCTGGCCTGGCTAGCACAGAGAAGTGCATGTACTTCATTAGGAACATCAGGAACACACAGATTTACCACCTGTACAGCTCCTATGAAGAGGATGTTGAGGGTAACTTGTTGAGGTCTGATTTACTGCCTTTATCTAATGTTCTGCCCTACACCCTGGCTTTTTGAGTTGCTTCCAGATTTAAAAGCATCACCCCAGAGTTGGTAACCAAGGGAAGATACCAAGATACTACATGGCCTGAGTGCTTAGAGAGGATTCAGGAAAAATTTTTCAGAGGAACTTGTCACTTGTCACTTGTCTTCCTGTTGTTCATCAATTTGCTCCAGCGGGCACCAGTAATGTCTTCATTCACTGGGAATGAGGTCCATTATTGTTATTGTTTTCGGCATGTCGAAAATACTATGGGTACATTGCCAAGCTCTGCTGTGGCTCTACATTCATCCCAGGGGGTTCAGTCTTTTTCTATGTCAGACCATTAACCATCCAAGGACCACAGGGCAGAGCCCTGGGTGTGGGCACTCCTGTCTCCTATCTGCCACCTGCTGATGCAGCCAGGCACGGTAACCATACCTGCAACACCTTGAGGGGCAGGTTCACTAGGAAAACAAATCTAAATGCTAGAGATGGAGTTCTAGAGTCTGTTGTGGTTTCACTATTCATGAGAAATCTGAGTTCATGAGGTAGATCTCTGATTTTTTTTTAAAAAAGCTAATTTCATTGTAACTTTTCTGTGCAAGTAGAACATTGATAGAAAAGTTTTAAAATTCTAGACATATTGACTCTTGACACTGTCCATATAACCAATATTACTCCAAACATGCTCTTGCAGGTCAAGCATTGACATACACCCACTGTGTGAAGGCATTCTCATGTAATTCCATTCTGTTGAAATTCTCATGAAATTTCATTCTGTTGAAATTCTCATGAAATTCCATTCTGTTGAAATTCTCATGAAATTCCCTTCTGTTTGTTGTTGCTTGATTTATATCATGGCACATATATAGTACTCTACCTTTGGCTATTGTTAAAGTATATGATTGTAATGTAATTATAGAGACAAAAGATGTGATTTAGGATTCCCAGTCATAGCACAGAATCCCCACTCTAACTTTGAATGTCAAATAAACAGTGAGTAATATATTTAGTATAAATCAATCTCATGAAATATTCAGGGTATGCTGATATAAAACTACAACATGCTGTATTTTATTTGACAACAGGGTTGGTTTTGCTGCCCTAATAAAATGCATTAAACTGATTCCTTATTTCAGGCCATTCTGGAAGATAGTTTCTGACTGGTCCAACGGTGAAACAGAGGAGAAAACTTTGAGATTATTTTCTATTAAAATGACCAGATCCAACCCTTCATCTTAGGCCAGCCCCTTTGCAAAAGTCCTAGGGAACTGAATGACTTTTGAAAACTTTTTGGCTTTTCTTGATACTAATCATTGAATTGATAATCACTTCTTTGTATAATGGTGAGATCCTGGTTGTGAAACCGTAATACAGCTCACGAAGGATCTTGATGTTTTAGGGTTTGAACGCCCTGTTTGGCTAGGGCTTCAATGACTGCTTCAGTCTCCACAGAATCAAAGGCTTTCTTTAAATCAATGAACGAGATAGAGCGGCATCTTGAACTCCCTACAAACTTCAATGGGCTTGGTTACCGTGTGGATATGGTCAATTGTGCTGAATCCTTTCCAGAAGCCAGCTTGCTCACATGGTTGCCGTTCATCTAATGTTCTGCAAATCCTGGTCAGGATGATTCGTGTGAACAGCTTGTAGATGACAGACAACAGGCAGATGGGGCGATAGTTGCCAATGTTGTGGATGTCTCCCTTCTTGAACAATAGAACTATCCTACTGGTTTTCCAATGGGAGGTCACCTTGCATTCAGAGAGGTAGCGTGTGAAGAGCCGAGCCAGTGTATTGATGAGTACTGAAGGCAGATTCTTCAGGTGTTCTGGGCCTGGTGCTGTTCCCTTCTTTACTGACGAAATGGCATGTTGGATTTCAGAATGGAGAGCTTTGGGAACGTCATATTCATCCTGCGGAATTTGGTATGTGGGCAGGTGGACGTGGCTATCAAAGAGATCTGAGTAGAAGTCATGGATAATCTTCTCCATTGCATTTCTGGAATATGTGATGAATCCATCAGGATATTGGAGGGCAGTCATCTTGGTCTTACAGTTGGCGAAGGACAGGCGGGCATTGCAAATGCTTTTCCTGGCTTCTGCTGCATCTTCCAGTATTTCTGCTCTTCTCTCTTTGAGGTCTTCCTTTACCACTTCTCTGTACTGCTTTGCAAGCTTGAATGTTAGCATTTGGTTGCCTGAGGCTCGCGCCACGAATGAGATCGAGAATTTTTGAAAACATGCATCCTTTTTGTGACTTTTTCTCTCTTGCCATTCTTCACGCAATCATGGAGGTGCTGAACCAGTCGGTTTTATTCTTCATCATTCGTATTGACGAAGAATACATCATTGTATTCTTCATCATCTTTCATCATTCATCATCGTTGTATTCTTCGTCATCATTCATCATTCATCATCGTTGTATTCTTCATGGTTCATCATTCATCATCATTATATTCTTCATCATCATTTATCATTCACCATTGCTGGACCCCACTTTTTGACATCAATGATCACTTCTTTGTAGAATGGTGATGAAGAATACAATGCTGCATTCTACAAAGAAGTGATCATCGATGTCAAAAGCGGGGTCCAGCAGGGTGATACCATTTCACCAAAACTCTTCAGAAGCGCCATTCTCGAGAACATCATGCGGCAATTGGAATGGGAAGGAATGGGAGTGAAGATAGAGCGGTGGGCAACTCCACCACCTCTGCTTCGCTGATGACATCATTCTAATAACACCAAACATTAGCCAAGTGGCACAAATGCTGGCTGACTTTGACCGAGAATGTGGAAAGATAGGTCTACAGCTGAATCTCAGCAAAACTATGTTCGCGAAAAATGAACTAGTTCCAGAGGCCCGATTCACTCTCAATGGAACGAACATCTCTAAATGTAGCAGTTATGTGCACCTAGGTTGAGAAGTCAACATGATGAACGACCTAAAACCTGAGCTGCACAAGAGGAAGAGAGTTGCATGGATTGCCTTCAAAAGCATTGAAGAAATAGCCAAAAAGACCAAGAACCTCCAGCTCTGGGCACATCTCTTCAACTCTACTGTTCTCCCTGCATTAAAATATGCCTCAGAGACCGGGGTCCTATGAAAGCAGAATGAGAATGCTATTCAAGTCTCCCAAAGAGGAATAGAAAAAGCTATGTTAAGAATATCAAGTCTCACTCCAAGTGAAAGAAGGAATCTGGAACTCCGACCTCCTTCCCTATTCCAAAGTCAGGGATGCTGTCTAGTTTGCCAAGGCATCGAAAACCAGATGGGCTGAACATGTAGTGTGATTTGGAGATGAAAGCTGGAGCAGAGCAGTTGGATCCCAGGGGATGTCAAAAGATCACATGGCCGCCCACCTACAAGATAGTCAGACTTCTTCATTCAGACCCTGAATGACCTGTTTGAGGCTCTTCAGTATACTGAAACAACCAGATGCCATTGGCTACAGTGGCACGTGATAGGGTCAAACAGAAATGTTTTTTGGTGCCTGCTCGAGCAAATCAATGAATACCGGGATGTCAAGAGATCAAGTGAATCATTGAATCATGTTTGAGCCAAAAAATGCAACATGTTAATATTGCATCTCAGAAAAGGTATACTAGATTAAGAGAATGCACATATTCAAAGATTATACTGGTCTTACACCCTCATGGCAGTGCATGAGGGTCACAGAGGATTCAGGCTTGTTTGAACAGTGGAAGTTAATGTTCTGAAATTTCTAATAAATGAGTGTTCTGTTTCATAATTTCCCCTATGTAACGCATGGGCTCTTTCTGGTGCAGCATGTACATATAATGAACCAAACCATTTAGAGTGCTTCCTTGAAAGTGTACTGCAAGCACTGCAAGTGCCTGAAGGGCTAAGGGAGCATTTTTAGTCATGGCTTTCAAGAGCACTTATAATTTCAATTAGTTCTCAGAGTCTTCTCGATTTCCCAAATAATGAATGTTATAAATGACAAGCTGTGGAAAAAAGCTGACCTGGTACAGCACATTTTAATCAGTGAATCAATATGCTTGTTAGGAATGACCATGGACCCCCGAGCACATTTTCAAGAAAGCAGCCAAGTGCCACGACTATAACCAGTTAGCATGTGGAATGATCTACCTCATTACCTCATTGTTCACAGGCTCCAGTGAAGGCTAAAATACAGAAGCATTAAGACATCCACCCACTGTGTGAAGGCATTCTCATGAAATTGCCTTCTGTTGAGAATTTTCTCACCCAATGCCCTTTAGGTGATTGACCCTATATACTATCAGCAGGATCTCTGCAGAGTTGATGCAAGCACAACCCAAGGCATTGACAAAAATATAAGTGAATATATTGACAAAAATATTCACCATCAACAGTTTTTCTTACTCTCGTTCATTTGAACAATGTTAGAATTAGTTACATAGTAAGAGTTATATTAGGAAGTTCTGGGTCCATATATCCTGATTGCTCAGGATATTTATTTTATACTACTGTTCTGGGTTTTCTTTTTTACCAATTAGAAATTTTAAAAATGAATTAAATCACTGTGTGATACATTTTTTTAATATTTTATCATACAACCATGAGATATACAATTACAAAGATGTTCGTGTTTGGGTTTTGGTCATACAGTGTTCCAGCACCCATCCACCAACCAGTGCCCATTTCCCACCCCCAATGTCCCCAATTCCTGCCCCCTCCCTAGTCTGCCTCTATGGCAGGTTCTTTATCACTTCTCTCTCTCTGTCACTCTCTCTTTCTCTCTTCCTTCTCTTATATTGTGGATTGCAATGAAAATATTTAGAGGTAATAATGTGTATCTTTTGCCTATATTCAATGCTCAGTTCTAGGCTGCCTTATCATTTTCGATGCTTAGCACACTGTTACCTTCTCTGTCTTACCTAACCTCTGACTCCCACATGATTGTGGTAGATTTCACCTTTTACAAGACGTCTTAATTCATGTTTTGCCTGACCTTGGATATTGGTATCATAATATATATATATATATAGTGCATAGATATATACATAGATATATACATATATATCTATGTATATATATACATAGATATATACCTATATATATATGGTATCATAATATATGTATATGTGTGCATAGATATATACATATATACATATATAATATATATGTATATATCTATGCACACATATACATATATTAGGATACCAATATCCAAGGTCAGGCAAAATAAGACGTCTTGTAAAAAAAAATATATATAATATATATTATAAATATAATATATTATAATATATAACATTATAATATATTATATATAATATTATATATATTATAAATATAATATATAATATATATATATTATATATATGCCATGCAGTCATTCTATATCTGTCTTTTTTCCTTCTGGCTAATTTATTTCACTCAACATGATCCTCTACATTTCCATACATTTATAGGCAAATTTCATAACTTCATTTTTCCTAACAGCCTCATTGTATTCCATTGTGTAGATATACCAAAGTTTCTTTATCCAGTTGTCAGTTCTCAGGCACTCTAGTTGTTTCCAGATTTTGGCTATTGTGAATAGTCATGCAATACATTTTAAGGCTGTTCATGATTGAGTTTCAGTTATGCAATGTTCCAATACCCATCCCTCCACCAGTGTACATTTCCCGCAACCCATATGCCTCTTTATCCTCTTGCCACCTCCTTACCTCTATCTCCCAGTCTGTCTCTATGGCGAAAATTTCCTTTTTTCCTCCCTCTTTTTCTCTCCCATTGGGCATTAAGGTTTAAATACAGATACTGATAGGTTATCACAGATTTTCCTTTATCTACTTTCAGCACACAGTTCTTACATAGAGTGTAATTTACAGCTATCTTTGTCATAATGGTCCCTTCCCTATCCAAGCTGTCTTTTGCCAGCAGTTGAGGCAGACTACCAACCAGGAACCCAAACTCCTAGCCCTTGTTTCTACTGTGCTTGGATATTAGTTCCATATTATGTTTTTAAAATCCTACAAATGAGTGCAATATTTCTGGGTGATTTTGATTTATTTCACTCAGCATGATACTCCTAAATGCCCATACATTTATAAACAAATTTCATGACTTCATTTATCTTAGCAGCTTCATAGTATTCTGTTATGTAGACGTATCATAGCTCCTTTCACCAGATGTCTGTTCTCAGGCACTTAGGTTTATTTCCAGATTCTAGCTATAGTGAATAGTGCTGTAATCAACAAAGAAGTGTTTTTGAAGCTCCAGATCTATTACCAGACATAGTACCAATTAGAAATTAGAATAACATTATTATAGGTCAAGAAGATCCAGTAAGATGATACATGAAGATAGTACAGGGAAAATGCTTACTATGTGATAATTTTGTAAATATGCTCGTAAATAGTTGATTATGTTGTTATATAGTATATCGCAAGTGCTTATTTTAATGTGCAAAGTTATATTTCACAAAAATGTTTTAAACACATCATGGATAATCTTATCAACAGACTGCCACTGTTTAAATGTTAGTGAAGTTCCTTACAATTTTATTTCAATTGCATATATATTTATAAAAGTGGTAATATTTAATTTAATTACATATGCTCCTATTCTATGTTATGGAATTTGATATTTTTCACATCATTAAATACATGTCAAAAATTGTTAATAAGTGCATTTCTGTTTCTATGAAGGTATCCACCCTCATTTAACTATTTCTAAGGCTGTGCATTTATATTAATCATAATTTTCATTACAACACTGGTAGAGGTAAGTGTTAAACTGGAGGATGAGGCAAAGTTAAAAGGGAGTAAAGTGTTATTACAAAACCCAATCAGCAACATAACTATAAACTACAATGTCAAATGTTATATAAAAAGTCTACCTCACTGTGTTATAGTATAAACATAAAAAATGTTCTCCAGTAGAAAAAAATAAATAAAAATCTTCAGTGAAATCATCAAAATGATTATAAAAAATAGTGCCTCTTATTGAGGCATGAAGGAGGGTGGAGGGAAAGGAGAAACACCAGTGGAGGGAACTTGACATTGGTTTAAGGATTAGTGTTAAAACATTGTATGCCTGAAACACCATCATGAATATATTTGCAGTTAATGGTGAATTAATTTATAAAATTGTGGACAAAAATTAAATATTAACCAAATATATCATTGAAATAATAAATTTCAATTATATACATAAAAGTACCCTTACCATATTTCTGATTATTTTTCTTAGAATATATCTCAAAAATGGTAAAGATATCATTAGGACTCTATTTCTTGCTGAAATACACTTTAGAAAGTGTGTTTTAATAATATAGTTTTATAAGGTATTTTGACTTTCAACTAAGTACAAAATCTATCTATTAAATCTCTGATATATACAAAACATGTAAAATTTACCATCATATTTTTTTCTCTTCCTTATGTTTTTTGGGCCACATCAGTGATGCTCAGGACTTACTCCAGGATCCATGCTCAAGAATCACTCCTGGTGGTTCTTGGGGTATTTGAGTACCAGGGGTCAAATTCGAGTGTGACAGCCCTACTATCAAATCATTTTTTTGCAAAGTTCAGTAGTGTTAAATACATTCCATGGTTGGGCAATAGGTCTCCAAATTCTATTATCTTACAAACAGAAACTTTGTACTCATGAAACAAGTCCCTATTCCCTATCTACCCTGGCGGCCACAAACCATTCTGCTCTTTTGTCTGCATAGACTGGGGAATTCTGTCTTTCTCAAAAAGTGGAACTAAATAGGATTTGTTTTTTGTTACAAATTTATATTACTTATCAAAATCTAAAGTTCAAATTTTAAAACACTGTCAAGTAATCACGCACAAAATAAACACTTTAAACTAAAGTGTGTTTAAAAGGACAGTCTTGTTAACATTTTCTGTTCTTACACATATTCAAGTATTCAGAGATCCTGAATGTGTCACCAGGGTTTGCATCTTATAAAAGGGAACTAACCACAAAGAGACAAGGGGACTTTAAGTCTTAAGGAAAGATTTAAAAATTAAAGATCCCTACATCTTAACAAGATGATAAATGGATGTGGGATTTTAGATATTTCCCCTGAAAAACAAATCTAAAAGAACACAGGTGAAAGGAAAAGAAGCAAAATGTAAAAGCCTCTTGTGTTTTAAAAGGTAGTTAGAGTCCAGAGAGATAGTACTTGGGTTAAGATTCATGAAGACCCTGGTTCAACCTTGACATCACGTGGTACACAAATATCTCCAGGTGCAGCCTGGAGACCCCATGAGAACTTCCATGTATGGAACTGAAGTGACCAGTATGACCATACTTATATATGACCATAAGGTCAGTATGAAGTATGAGCATTATGACCCAGGAATTTCCAGTAGTACAGGGCCCAATTAGTTCCTAGTCTCAGACATTGGACTGCCTACAATGCTGATCAAGAATTCCTGGGAAGGATGGGGCCGGAGCGATAGTTCGGCAAGTAGGGCGTTTGCCTTGCACGCAGCCGGCCCATGCTGGCCCGGGTTCAATCCCTGGACACCCTTATGGTCCCCCTGAGCTCAGCCAGGAGTAATTCCTGAGTGTAGAGCCAGGAGAAACCCCTGAGCATCACCGGGTGTAACCCCCCAAAAAAATCCTGGAAAGGAAACCCTCAAGTTAAAAATAATTATAACAAAATGATAAATTAAATAAAACGCATAATCCTTGGGAGAAAACTAAAGGCTGTGGGAACTGCTGTATATGCATTAGCGTTTGCATATGATGGGAAGAAACTGCTATCTCGTAGGTGGAAGTTCCTGGTTCAGCCACAGCCCCACTCCTACTGTATGTTCATGTTAGTTCCTTATATTTCCTGTGACAGTGTCTTTGTTTGTCATCAGGAATTTGCTGACCAAATGATTATATAACAAAAGAACACAACATCGAGTAGAAAGATAACACATTGAGTGACATATGCAACCTGAAGTCAAATACACAAAAAATATTTTGAAAAATGCTGCATATAATACACATGTGCAAAGTAATTGGCAATGTGCAGAAATAGTCATAAGTCATATAATAAAGGAACATATTAGCTACATTTAATATGAATCTATTAGCAAAGTACAATATAAAGCCTGAATTTGAGAGCACAGTAGGTAAAGTAGATTAATATCCGTGGAAAGTAAAAACTTATTAATTTTTGGAATTAGTTTTAGGAACTAGGTAAGATTATATCAGGGGTGAATATAGACATGTTATAGGAAACTTGTAGGAAAAATAATTGCATAGAAGAAACAAGAAAAAAAAATCAGATTGACATGAAACTTGTTAAATAACACTGAAAACAGTAAAATTAATAAAATTATATTTTGAAAGACTCAAATATGGAAGAAATAAACAAGGAGATCTTCCTTGACCTAAATAGACAAACATATATAAATAAGCAGAGGTGACCATAACAAAATAAAGAAAATATAGATATTCACTAGCTTTATAATCTATATTAAAAAAAAAGAATGGATCCTTTTTGCACAGCAGCAGCAGTCCAGTACAAAAGGAATTTGCTTTGCATGCATCTGGCCCAGGTTTGATTCTCATGATATCCCAAAATGGTCCCCAGAGCACTGTCAGGATTGATTTCTGAGTGCAGTGCCAGGAATAACCCCTGAGCATCATCAGATTATGCTCAAGCTAAATCCCACAAGCAAAAAATAAATAAAAGGTTTATTTTAATACCACTTGTAAAACTGAAATCAGAATTATTAAATAAATCATATGGAAAATGGAAAATAATATCAGAGAAAAATAAAATATGTGCATTATGATGTACATATGAAAATATATAAAATATAAAAGCACAGATAAAAGATTTAAAATTGGTTAACTTACATAAAATTAGTAGTGTTCAAAATGGATGGCAAGTGGGAAAAACACA
Organism: Cryptotis parvus; assembly: GCA_021461705.1. Lineage (NCBI taxonomy): Eukaryota > Metazoa > Chordata > Mammalia > Eulipotyphla > Soricidae > Cryptotis > Cryptotis parvus. The sequence continues at coordinate 19,052 of JAJIBD010039307.1, read as the reverse complement.
CAGATAATGGCTTGTTTATCAAAGTATTATAGAGACAGCAATGAAAACAGCGATGGAGTTATTTCTTCATTATCATATATTGCAAAGATGTTATGCTTGCTGTTGGTGGACATAAGTTGATAAACTATAGCTATACACCTGTGTTATCAATGACAGTAAATATTTAATCTAATATAGCAATTCAGAAGTTCAGTCCAATAATTTCACATCTGGGATGCATCTCTGAATAGGTACCTACACCCATAAAAATGCTCTTAATTACAGTGGGGAGGAGGACTATCAAGAATCTAAGAGTTTGTCTTTGGAGAAATATCTTGGCCAAATTTTGCACTAAAATTTAGTAAATCAGTGAGCAGAAATCAGCTGGATTTATATCTAGTTACATAAAAAATACTTTTAAAATATCATGCTATAAGCATGTAAAAATAGTAAAAATATTTTTAGTCTTTGGGTTCTTCTACCAAAGTAAGACTGAGAATCTTATGAATAATATTAGATTATATTTCAGGTTTGTAGGCTGGAAAGCCTAAGATCTAAGCATAGATATATATATTTTTTGAGAAAACTGTTCCTGGTTCTGTTTTTATCACTGTAAATTCATGTGATGGGATAGCAGAAGGAATTGCTCAATAAATTATTTCATTATTATATCTTCTCCTTTAGGATAAAGGCTCCATCTCCAAAGTCTTTCTCCTAAAGATTCCATCTTTGTTTACAATCACATTGAAGATTCAGACCCCATATATGAAGGTCTGGACTTCCCAAATATCTAAATCATAAGGAAAAAAGGAAAATGAAGAAGGATGCCATCACACAGAATATCTGTAGAAACTAAAGTTGCACTAACCATTAATAAAGCAACAACATCTTTAAAGAAACCATCCATAAAAGTAATTACATTAAACATGTCAGCAAGTTTTCTCATGGAGAGAGCATGGTATAAGGCATAATTGATCTGGAACAGGTGGGATTTAAGTGATGAATTTATGTTCAAGTTCCATTCACAGGCAAATAGAATAATGAAGCAAGAATCAGGAATCTAAATAACTCAACCCTATACATTAACAGACAGTGACTGAGAAGTGACACTGAAACAATCTACTTTTAACAGATGCTGTCTAGAGCATTATATGCAAACAACCTTTGACTTTACATATCATCAACTTTGAGGAGAAATGTACAGGTTTTCTTGTTCACAAAATGACAACATAATGGTTCAGAGAAAGACTAATGTGACATGGTCTTGCTTCTTGTACAGATTGGGTCTACTGGTCTTCGGATACCTAAGCTTTTTGACTATTAAAAGCTGCCTTATTGAAGGTCTTTACAGTGATAGCAGTGCTGACCACTTGAAGAATGTATGCAGACACATATGTGTGGATTGTGTCACTGTAACCCCACAGTTGTGGCAAGGTCTGGGCATTGTTCTCCTGTAGGTTCTACCATGACACCACCTCACAGCAGATCTCAATAATGGGGACAAAAGAAGGCCAGTCACATAGAGCATCTGAAAGTGGCTTCCTCCAGTCTTTTAGAAAGGTGCCAGATGCCTCCTATTGTGTATGATACAAACAAACTGATATAATATAAATATTTAAAATCAGGGCATGCTGATCCATGCTCCAAATAAAAAATAATTTTGCACAGAATAAATGAAAGATATCTACCAATAAAGAAGCTGAGAAATAGTTATTGAGAGGAAAGTGAACTGCTAATCCAGTGCCAATTTTAATATAAGAAAATAGACCTCTTGAAAGAAAAATTCCCATGCCCTCATGCATTACTCCCATTAGGATAGCATGGGGCTGAAGCGTGTGGTGTTACTAAATCTTATTTCTTATTCCTTAGATTACTATTAAAATTGGGTTATGGAAAGTGCCTCTTGTGAACAGAGGGACTATTGTTAGTAATTACAGGGAAGAACAATAATGGCTGCCTTTCTTATGAGGTTAGTTTACAATTAGCAGCAAATGCCATTGTGCCAATGTGTGCAGTAGGGGACCGGGCACTAGAGAATTTGAAAGACAAATCAAATGTTGCAAGCAGAAAACAAAATGGCAATAACCTCATATTATCAGTACTTCTCCTAATAAAAAGGGTAAACACCAGAGTCTCATTCAAGGAAAGGGACGATTAAGCCAGCATGCATATCAATCTGCCATGAGACACTCAAGGTGTCAGAATTAAGTCCAACCGGGTCACTGCATGATGTGAAGATAATGTGCAAATACAGTTCAAACAAGAATATTCCAGAAAACTACTGGATAACTGTTTCATAATGCTCTAACACACAATTATGAAGAATGTCAGAATAATTAATCCTAAGGAAGCTGGGGTCTGTCACATAATAATCATCAGGGTCTGGTTTGGTTTGTGTGTATTTGTGAGTCCCATAGTTACTATATCATTTTCTTGGAGATATGTTTACACAGCTTTTTTAGATTAAGCTCCAGAGGGCTCAAAGATTCCTCCTGAACTGCAGACATTGAAGGTAACTGATTTAATATTTGTGTATTATTGGTAAAAGCTCAAACACATTTGATGAAGATTAGCAAGAGTAGAAAGCTATGAAGAATAAACCTGGGCTTGTGCTTGAAGTTTTTTCAGTATTCTCCAATTGCCTCAGTTGACTTTATCATCAATGTCCCAAATAATAAAGACGATTGAGGCAATGATCTATATTTAAAAATAAAAATGTTTTCAGCTTTGCATGAAAAGATACAGAATTTCAGATAATTAGGAAACTTTCACTCATCCTATTCTTCATTTTATTTTTTTTTTTGTTTGTTTCTGGGCTATAACCAGCAGTGCTCAGGGGTTATTCCTAAACTCTGTGCTCAGGGATCTCTCCTGATTGGGACTCAGAGGACAATATGCTGTTCCAGGTCTTTAATCAAGGCTGACCTTATGCTAGGAAAGGTATTAATCTATGAAATCTTGTCCATTCTGTTTACTTCATTTTTTACTTTTTTATAATTTTCTGGCAAAGGGTATAAGAAGTTGTTACTAAAAGTTTCTCTGGAGTTAGATAAGAGGATGAAAACAAAGTAAGGAGACACAACAGTTTATAAACATGGTTTTTAAGACTTTGTGCCATCAGACTGCCGCATGCTAGTTTCCTCTCTATATTCAGTTTGTCTTGACTTATGCTCCTAAATATTTTCCATGTCAGAAGAAACATGCAGCTTCTTGAACAATTTTTATTGAATCTGAAATAAGCTGAAGTTGATGATAAATTAGTTTTAATAAGAGGTGGAGCAACATTACAGAAGGTAGGTCACTTGTCTTGAAAGCAGCTGAACTGGGCTTAATCTCTGGAACTAAATATGGTCTACCAATTCCTGCCTGGAGACATCCCAGAGCTAGAGCCAAAAGTAATCCCCAAACACTGCCAGTCATGGCCCCCAAAACAAAAAAATCAAACAAAATGGTCATAATGATAGTAGCAATTGTTTCTTGAACAGTGAAAGTTGAATGATAAAACACACCATGTATTTATACATTGTATCTCATCATTTTCATCAGTTTCTGACTCTCATTATCAGCCTCATTTTTCTAAATAAGAAAGATAAAGCCTTAGAAAGTTTAATTATTGGGCAGTTTAACGGCTCCTGGATGACAGTGCCAGGACATAAAACTCAAAAGTCATGCCAGAGAGACCTAAGACTTGACCCCTGGCAGCACACCTACTACGACAGATAAAATGAGTTAATTGACAATGGCAATCACTAGGGGAAAATGGAATGTCTCTCTAATGTTCATCAAATATTTAAAAAACTCACATAATCTAAATGCTATATAAAATTTACTTTAATTTAAATTTTCATTCTTTTATTATTTTAAAAAATAAAAGAACACGGGTGTAGTAAGGTTACACAGCACCTCAGACAAATAGCTTAGCTTAATTTCCTGTCATATAGATAATTAAGCACAAAACAGGTCCCTAAGGTAATTAAAATGTAATAAACCTAATGAAATAAGGACGCATCCTGGTTAAAGAGAAAAAAGTAAAAGTCATAAATCACTCAGAAATCATGAGTTCCTCAACACGTGGAGTTATATAACCAATACTGATGCAATTCTTCAGATCAGCAGATGAACTGCACAGTGAATAGCAGCAAGACTCTTGCTATCTCATCATAAGACACTGGAGATATTACAAGCCCCAAAAGTCTTAGAAATGAAGTGCCACATCAGTTTCCTTGTATCTGTGCTGCACACATTTTTGTGCTACTTGTAATTTGTGATACACATATTAGATAAGAGTAGTGTTCAAGAAACACTTCTAAGGCATCTTTAGGAGCCATAATCTGGAAAAAACCCTAAATGCCCATGAGTAGAAGCTGGCTAAAGAAACCACGGTACATCTACACAATGGAATACTATGTAGCTGTCAGAAAAGATGAAGTCACGAAATGTACCTGCAAATGGATGGACATGGAGATTACCATGCTGAGAGAAATTAGAAAGAAGGAAAAGTCAGCTATAGAATGATGGCATTCATTAATAAAATATAAATATATACCACTGTTCTACTGTATCACTGTATCACTGTCTTCCCATTCATCGTCAATTTGCTCAAGTGGGCACCAGTAACATGTCCATATGACCTGTCTCATGCAAGTAGAGCCCAAGGGCACCTGCTTGCTCCAGGAACATAAAGAGCCTAAAACCATTCCACCAGGTCATGGGAATGAGGTCTATAATTGTTACTGGTATCTGGCATATCAAATACAACACGGGTAGCTTGCCAGGCTCTGCCGTGCAGGTAGCATACTCTTGTAGTCATCTCAAAATCCAGCATTTATTGATGAACCGCGTGGCTGCAAGTGGCCGCACGAGCCAGGCTGTGACAGGCTGGTCTGCTGGGTGGAGTTCTGACGAGGGGAAATCGGATGTAGAAAATGGAGGTCCTCATGGAGTGGGGGTCATCTGGCTTATTGTGAGGCTCTGCTGGGGTGGCGGGCCATGGCTAGAACCTGCCATCCCCTCCCGGCACCCCATGAGCGGCTGGACACAGTGACAGCCAGTGCAGCTCTGCCCCATGTCTGTATCTAGTGTTCTACTAATTATAGGAAATATTAATCCCAGACTAGAACTTCGTGTTGATTGTACACAAATGATTTACAAGATAATCCTTAAATGTCTGTAGGGCAAGCCACAATGTGTAAGAGGAGAGAGAAAGAGAGAGTAGAGGAGAAAAAGAAAAGTGCCTGCTATAGAGGCAGGCTGAGGGAGGGCAGAGGGAATTTGGGGCCATTGGAGGTGGGAATAGGGGCACTGGTGAAGGGGGGTGCTGGAATAATGTATGACTGAAATCCAACTATGAACATTTTTGTAATTGTGTATTGCACAGTGGTATAATAAAAAATTAAAAAAGAAAAGTCAACTGTCATGGGGCGGAGTGATAGCACAGTCGGGAGGGCATTTGCCTTGCAAGCAGCTGACCCAGATTCAATTCTTGGCATCCAATACCATCCCCAAGCACTGCCAGGAGTAATTGTTGAAGGCAGAGCCAGGAGTAACCCTGTGCCTAGCCAGGAGTGGCCCAAAAACAACAACAACAAAAAAAGTCAACCATCATGTAGAAAAGGGACCTCATTGCCTCCAACATTTTCTTGAGTCTAAATGAAAGTCACAGAAATAAGAGAAACTAAGACTCATATGCTCATTTTTCCTGGATTTGCTAAGATTTGACCATAGCCAAACCTAAGCTCTGTAAGGTCTGGTGAAAATACACCACTGAGTTATGTTTTCATAAGTTCTTACTAATGTGGACCTCCCAACCCATCAATCAATACGTTGTTATTTTTATAATTTGAACTGAGATATTAATTCATTTCCTTGGAAGAATAAAGTTATTATATCTCTTTTAAAAATTCATTTAAGGGATTCGAGATGATGTGCAGTGGAAGTGTGCCTTCCTAGTATATGTCCAGGTTCAATATCAAGCACCACATTTTGTCTTCTGACACCCTATAGGAGTAATGTACTGAAGATTATGTCAGGATTACTATCTACCCATGACTTAGTACCATAATATTTAAAATAGTATAGTATATTTTGGTATAAGTTGATTCTAGTTCCTACTCCTTAATCTTCTATAATCTTTATGACTAAATCTGGACTATATGTCTTATGAATTATAGAAATAAAAAATGTTGGTTAAGAATTAATATTCACCCAATACCCATCTGACAAGGGGTTAATATCCAGGATATATCAGGCACTGGTAGCACTCCACAAGAAGAAAACAGCCAACCCCATCAAAAAATAGGGAGAAGAAATGAACAGAAGCTTCCAAAAAGAAGAAATCGAATGGCCAAAAGGCATATGAAAAAGTGCTCTTCATCTTTAATCATCAGGGAGATGCAAATCAAAACAACAATGAGGTACCATCTCACCCCACAGAGACTGGCACACATCCAAAACAGCAAGAACAACCGGTGCTGGCGTGGATGTGGGGAAAAAGGGACTCTCATCCACTGCTGGTGGGAGTGCCGACTGGTCCAGCCCTTTTGGAAAACAATATGGGCATTCCTCCGAAAGCTAGATATTGAGCTCCCATTTGATCCAGCAATAGCACTCCTGGGAATATACCCTAGAGACGGAAAAACACATAGCAGAAACACTATCTGTACTTCTTTATTCATCTCTGCGCTATTCACTATAGCTAGAATCTAGAAACAACCTAAATGCCCGAGAACAGAGGACTGGCTAAAGAAACTGTGGTTCATCTACACTATGGAATACTATGCGGCTGTCAGAAAGGATGAAATTATGAAATGTACCTGCAAATGGATGGACATGGAGTCTATCATGCTGAGTGAAATTAGTCAGAAGGAAAAGGACAGATATAGAATGACTGCATTCATTAATAGGATATAGATACCAGTGTTTTAATAAATATGGGAAATGGTAATGGCAGATTAAAACTCACCACTGAATATACACAAAGAGACTTAAGTGATAAACTCTAAATATCTGCAGGGCTAGCCACAATGTGTAAAATAAGAGGGAGAGAGATGCAGAGACAGAGAGAGAGATAGAGAGAGAAAGAGAGGAAACTGGGGTACCTGCTATTAAGGTGGGGGGGGAGGGGAGGGGTACATTGGTGGTGGAAATGGGGCACTGATGGAGGGATGGGTGCTGGAATACTGTATTAACAAGAACCAATTATGAACACCTTTGTAATTGTATGTTTCACAGTGGTATAATAAAAAAATTAAAAAAAGAATTAATGTTAAGATCTAATTCAAGATTTATTGTTGAATTTAGTATTGAATTCCTATTTTAAAAGGAAATTAACACTTTAATGAAGCTGAAATTCAAGAACTATTATAGAATTTTTGTTGGTTATCTCTTTTTATGATCTCTAGAATATTAAAATTATTTTCTTATAATTGGTATGATTTACTCTTTACTGCATGTATATCACTGTCATTGTATCACTGTCTTCCGGTTCATCATCGATTTGCCCTGAGCGGCCCCAGTAACATCTCCATATGTCCTGTCTCATGCTAGTAGAGCCTAAGGCATCTGCTTGCTACAGGAACATAAAGAGCCCTCAATCCATTCCGGAATGAGTCTCATAATTGTTACTGGTATTTGGCATATATATCAAATACAACACGAGTAGCTTGCCAGGCTCTGCCGTGCAGGTAGCATACTCTTGTAGGCATCTGTAAGTCCAGCATTTATTGATGAACCGCACGGGCTGCAATGCCGCGCGAGCCGGGCACTGATAGGCTGGTCTGCTGGGTGGAGGTCTGACGAGAGAGAAGTCCGATGTGGAAAATGGAGGCCCTCATGGAGTGGGGGTGTCTGGCTTGTTGCATATATTGCATATACTGCATGTATATGTTACTACTATTTTTTTTAATTTTTATTATACCACACTGAAACATACAGTTATAAAGGTGTTCATAATTGGTTCTTGGTAATACAGTATTCCAGGACCCATCCCTTCACCAGTGCCCCATCACCACCACCAGTATACCTACACCCTCCCGCCCATCCCCAGGCTGCCTCAGTAGCAGGTACCCCCTCTTTCCCTCTCTCTCTCTTCTCTCTCTCTCTCTCTCTCTCTCTCTCTCTCTCTCTGTCTCTGCATCTCTCCCTCTTCTTTTACACATTGCAGCTAGCCCTGCAGACATTTAGGTGTATCATGTAAAGTCTCCTTGTGTATATTCAATTAGGGAGTTCTAGTCTGACATTACCATTTCCCACACTCAGTAAAACACTGGTATATATTTATATCCCACTAGTGAATGCAGTCATTCTGCATCTGTCTTTTTCCTTCTGACTAATTTCTTTTTTTAAATTTTTTAACATGTAAGAGTTTTTGGTGTAGTTCTTCAAAGCAGTGGGGCTTGAAGTAGCTTTCTTGTAAAAAAAGAAGGGTTTTTTTTGACCAACCCACTGGGTGCTTCAATGAAAGAGCCAAGGATACTGTGAATCTATAGGGCTACAGTCTAGAAATTCCAGGGCAACCTGCGTGAGTGGTCCATTACTTCCATAGTCCATATCTAATAAGTGCGTATTCAGAGACTTTTAGTGCTGCATTCTGTGAGCTCAGAGGGATCATGCAGTGCCAGGGATCCAACCCTAAGTCAACTGCATACAAATCATTTATTTTGGCTCTTATACTATCACTCTAGCCCTGAGCAAGGAGCAGAGTCAGTAGTAACATTAAGCATCTCTGAGTGTGGCCCCAAAACAAAAATCCTAGAATATATACTAAGTTGTGAAAGTTTACTTGTACCCAATGTGTACCTCAAATAAACATATAGACAATTCCCAATTCAAGAAATTTGATTTAGAAGAACTCCTTTGTACCCATAATACTTCTAGGCCTACTGCTGCAAAATCACAGAAGACTGAAATTTTAACAAGTTTCCTGAGTAATCTTAATAATGTTGACTCAAAGCACTTCTAGGAGATATATTTTTTGGAGTATAGTGACTCACAGAAAACATCTACACAGAATTGTATAGCATTTAAAATTTAATTAGGGTGTATGATGAACAGAGTGATCAAGAAAATGTCCTGGATAATAATTGAGAAGGATGATAGCAAAATGGATAAAGCATAAAGGCTTCAAAGGGAGACTTCTTGGAGCCCTTTATGCTAAGATATGTGGTCCCAAGAAGAAGTGCTAGAGGCTTTGATCAAGAAATCCAGCCACTGGGAGCTGGAACCATAGACCAGTGTGGGTAGAGCATTTGCTTTACATAGGGCCCACCCAGGTTTAATAGCCAGCATTCCATATGGTCCCCAAGCACCACTAGGTGTAATTTAAGTGCAGAGCCAGAAGTAACCCCTGGCCATTGCTAGGACCCAAAAAAGCAAGAAAAAAAAAGAAATTCAAATTCAGCTGCTTAGAGAATAAAGAGGGATATTATGATATGTGTTTGCTCTTGGATACCAGTCAGTGTTACTCTGCAGAAAGGAAGCAGAGCTACTTGTCTTGCCTCTCCACTGACTAGTTGGGTGATGACTGGTGTTAAAACACCCAAAGTGTGGAGACTATGGAAAGTGTGTTGATAATTAATCAGCTTACTAAATTCAATTCTAAGCTTTATTTTATTGTCTCTATAACTTTATATTTTAAACATAGAAAGGGATGTCAAGTAGCAACAAAGGTACATTAGAACATGATTACATGGAAGGGAAGAGGACACAGTGCTGGAAACAGATTGGGGCCTTGAATTTTTTTTTTGTGTGTTTTTGGGTCACACACAGCGATGCTCAGGCTCTGCACTCAGGAATTACTCCCTGGTGGTGCACGGGGACCATAAGGTATGCCGGGATCAAATCCAGGACGGCACAGGCCAGCCGCGTGCAAGGCAAATGCCCTACCCACTGGGACTATCGCTCCGGCCCTGGTGCCTTGAATTCTAAGAGCAAGGAACAGGGAAGACAAAAGTATTGACATTTGGGTGCATGGTAGAGCTAGATATATTTGGAGTGATCTCTGACTAGGATGAATATGAACTGTAGACTATTCCACACTCTATTTTTATTTCCTGCTCCTTCACATTGTCTTCAAGCAATTACATTTTTGACTTTACCATCCCATCGACTCAGTCACCGTGGGCTTCCAAGGAAAATTTTCTGAGATTTCTCTAGATTTCCAGGCAGAAGGTGAATTCATTTTCAGCAGTCAGCACTCCAGGATATATTTTCTACTAAATAATATGAATCTCTAAACCTTGACAGAACTTGATTCCAATAGTTTAGTATTAAACACAATGTCAGAACAGACCTATTTCTTGAGAATAGAAAGAGGAAAAGAGACTAGAACTGCAGCTTTCAAGCCGTCATGCCATCACAAGGTTTGCAGAACTATCTTTTCTCCCAACACCTTCTCCACCAAGTAACAAGATATAATGATTACTATCTAAACAACAGAAAATGAGTTTGCAGTTTACAGCATAATAAGGATAACTTTGGGAATCAAGCTTTATACATATATCACTTCACTTGGATCACTTGACATCCCATTATTCACCCAATTGCTTGAGCGGGCACCAGTTATATTTCCATTTGACCCTATCATGTGCAAGTGTAGCCCAATGGCATCTGGTTGCTTTATATATATGTATATATAATATACATATATCCAGATATATGTATATTATACATATATTACATATATCACACACATATGTAGATACATATATACATATATATCACATATACAGATAGATACACATATATGTCTATAATATACATATAACAACATACATGATATTATAATAAATATATCTGTGTGTATACACATATATATCAAGAATGCTGGAACACTGCATGACTGAAACCCAAACATGAACATCTTTGTAATTGTTTATCTCATGGTGGTATAATAAAATAATTTAAAAAATTAAATAAAGCAGCATATGCATAAAAATACGAGCTGGCGCCCACTTGAGCAAATCGATAAATAACGGGATTCAAGTGATCAAGTGATGCATAAAAATAAATAAATAAAAGGAATTTATTCTGGAAAAAAGAATGCATGAATTTATAAATGCTTGCAGTTACGTATATGCATCTGATTTATTGTTTTTCTACTCTAGAGGGCACAAAAATGTCAACAATTCTGGCTCGGTGCTCAGGGATAGCCCTGGTAGATATCAGGGAACCATATGAATATCAAACTGGGTAGAACTCATGCAAACTATCACCCTATCCACTATAGTATTGTACAGACTCCAACTTTGTAAATTCTTAAATGATTCCAATAATGACATTTATTCATCATAGAAGTGCCTTGTATTGCTATAGAAGATATGTGGCCCCAGATACAATCCCTGGCACCAAGTTTGGTCTCTAAGCCTGTCAGGACTGATATTTGAGTGAACAGCCAGTACTAAATTCAAGCTCTTCTAGGTGTGACCTGAAGCCAAAAACAAGCAGACAACAAGAAATATTATAAAATATAGTCCAGTAAACCCTAGACTTGCTCAAGAAACTGAGGCTAGGACAAGAAACATAATATAAAAGGTACTAAACCAGGTATTGTATGGGGTAGTCCAATGGAAAAGGATATGAGTAGACTGGTATAGTGAAGCAAGCCAAACATATATTTTGAAGATGTGTGAAATATAGAATACAACATGTAAAGAAATGCTACCTTCAGTGGCTTTCCCATATACAAATAAAGAAAGAGAAGGAAGGGATAATAATAAAACTATTCCATTCACAATCGTGCCACAGAAATTTAATACCTAGGAATCAGTTTGACGAAGAACGTAAAGGACCTCAACAAAGAGAACTACAAAATGTTACTTCAAGATATAAAAGATGACACAAGGAATTGGAGATTCATTCCCTTCTCATGGATCAGGAGAATCAACATTGTAAAAATGGTAATACTCCCCTAGAGCTTTACACAGATTCAATGCCATCCCTATAAGGATACTCATGACATTCTTCAAAGATATTGAACTAACACTCCTGAAAATTTGTATGGAATAATAAATCCCCATGGATAGCTAAAGCAATTCTTGGGAAAAAGAAGATGGGAGGCATCACCTTTTCCAACTTCAACTCTACTACTGAAGCAGTGGTAATTAAAAAAACAGCATGGTATTGTAATAAAAACAGACCTGTGGACCTATGGAATATTGAGTATACTGAGAGCCAGCCTCAAATATATGAACTATTAATCTTTGATAAAGGAGCAAAAAGTGTGAAATGGAGCAAGAAAAGACTCTTCTACAGTGGTCTGGGAAAACTGAGCAGTTGCATGTAAAAAGAATTATTTTGGACCTCTGTCTAACACACGATGCACAAAAAAAATTAAAAAAAAGCTATTAGATAAAAGCTATTAGAAACAATGATAATAATATTACCAATAATATCATTGCCAATAATTATCAATTATATTACTATTACCATTTTACCATTATGGAAATAATGGAATAAAAGAAAGTTTCTTAAAAAAGAAAATGGATTAAACATCTCAATATCAGGTCTGAAACCATAAAGAATGTTGAAGAAAATATAGGAAAACCCCTCCACAACATTGAAGCTAAGGACATCTTCAAAGATGAAACACTACTAACAAAACTAGAAGAAAAGATAAACATATGGAACTACATGAAACTTAAAAGCTTCTGCGCTTCAAAAGAATCAATGACCAAGACACAAAGACAGTCCACAGAATGGGAAATGATATTAAGCCAATACTTATCTAATAAGGGGTTGATATCCATGATATATCAGGCTCTGGTAGAACTTTACAAGAAGAAAAAAGTTAACCCCATCAAAAAATTGGGGGAGAAGAAATGAACAGAAACTTCACCAAGGAAGAAATTTGAATAGCCAAAAGATATAAAAAATGCTCATCGTCATTGGTCATCAGAGAGATGAAAATCAAAACAACAATGAGTTATCATCTCATACCGCAGAGACTGGCACATATGCAAAAAGAGCAAGAACAGCAAGTGCTGGTGTGGATGCGGGGACAAGGCGACTCTCATCCATTATTGGTGGGAATGCCTACTAGTACAGCCTTTCTGGAAAACAATATGGACATTCCCTCCAAAGATTAGAAATTAAGCTCCCATTTGACCGGCAGCCATACCACTGCTGGGAATATACCCTGGGAAGCCAAAAACACACAGTGGAAACAACCATCCTCACTTTTATGTTCATAGCAGCACTATTCACAATAGCCAGAATATGAAAACAACCAGAGTACCCAAGAATTGATGACTGGATAAAGAAACTTTGGTGCATCTACACAATGGAATACTATGCAGCTGTTAGAAAAAATGAAGTTTATTTGCCTATAAATGGATGGACATGCAGAGGATCATGTTGAGTGAAATTAGCCAGAAGGAAAAATACAAATATAGAATGACTGCATTTATTTGCATGACATGAATATATATGCATATATACATATTATGACATAAATATACATACAATTTATGTATATATTAAATATATATACAAATTATGACATAAATATATATATACATATACATATATTCTTATTATGATACCGATATCCAAAACGAAATTTGGATCAGGAGGTCTTGTCAAAAGTAGAAATTGCCACAAAATGTGTCAGGATCAGAGGTTAAGGTAAGACAGAGAAGGGGAACAGTGTTCTTATAATTCTTGAAAGTTCTATTACCCACCTAGAACTGAGCATTGAATAACGGTAAAAAAAGATACACATGATAACCCTCTAAGTGTTTGTATTACAATCCACAATATGTAAGATAAGGAAGAGAGAAAGAGAGAGAGAGATAAAAGAGATAAAGAACCCGCCATAAAGGCGGGGGAGGGGAAGGGAATGGGGAGACATTGATGGTGGGAGATGGGCACTGGTGGAGGGATGGGTGTTGGAACACTGTATGGCGAAAACCCAAACATGAATATCTTTGTAATTGTTTATCTCATAGTGGTATAATAAAACATTTAAAAAGAAATGCTACCTCAATAAAGATAAATTTTAAAAACTCAGATAGAATCCAAATTAGAATATATATATATATATATATATATATATACACACACACACATACATATGTATGTTTCTATGTTTTATGTGTGTGTGTGTAACTAAATGTCATTAGTGTTTAGATGCATTTAAAGTCATGGGACTGGAGGAACCGGGTTAAGAGTTGAGTATGAAGACACAGAACATTTGAGTAATATTTTCTTCTCCTCTTTGGGTCACACCCGGTTATGCCCAGGATTTACTCCTGGCTCTTCATTCAGGAATCCCTCCTTAGCCGTGCTCGGTGGACCATATGGGATACTGGGGGTTGAACTCAAGTTGGCTGCGTACAAGGCAAATGCTCTATCCACTGTACGTCCTCCAAACTCTCGAACATCCACACTTTCAAATATAAATTCAGAGCTAGAAAAATAGAATGAAAATAAGCAACAAATGTGTTATGAGACTGAATCAGTTACCGTGCTATCAATATCATCTTTAAAACTCACTCTTGTGTATCCAGCTTTGTAGTACCAAGGAAGGCCCTGGTACTAGAGGGAGTTAGAAGGAGTGTGGAAGACAGGAGTCTGAAAGGGCCTTTTCCCTTGTATTTGACTCATTGTAGTCTTCTTGCTTCACCCAGGTTGTTGCAGTAATTTCCCACATTCATATATTTCATGTTTACCAATAGTCACAGATTAAGACTCATGTACTGATAGAGCAACTGCAATTTCAGCAGCATCAGCATGGCCTCTTCTGGGTTTTGGGTGCAGTCTCCACAAAGCCCTCTTCTGAGGACACAAACAGGAATTTCACCGAGCAACAGTTCCTTTGCAGATATCATGGTTTCAGACACTCATATCTGTGTCCTGACCCTTCCTCTTATCTGATCTAAATTCCAGTCATCACAACCACTTCCCTCAAGGTGATCTCTGTTCCCTGAAGATGCTACCCTCTATGAAACTTAGATATTTCTGTTCACACATTTCAGTGACTTAAGTTAATATTCTTTATCTAAGGGTACATAATATTTTCCACCTCTGCCAGTTATTTACTCAATGTTCTTTTTCATAAAGTTCTTATTAAAATAAATGAAGATGAGCTGCTGAAAAGTCTAGAGAAAAAGAAACATTTCAACAAAGAGAATAAGAACGTATCAAGCAATTGACCACCCATTAAATTTAGTAAAAAGGGTTTGATGGTGACATCATTTTGAGGGAATCTGAGATATTGAAGAGAAGCTGCTGCATACGTGTGTGTGTGTACATGTGTATATCCATATGAATGTATCAAATTTATTGAGTTTATAAGAAAATTAGCATGAATGTTAAGTGATTCCAATATTCTGTTTATGCCAAAAAATGGTAGATTGAACTTAAATTTACAAAATCATTGACTAATTTAGAAGTTTAAAGGAACATTTTAAGGAAAGAAGAGGAAGTAGAGATAACTAACATCAGATAGCCTATAGTGACTAGTCCAATGAGGGTTTTATTTTCTGAGGATCATAGGTGTATGGTGCATGGCATTTAATGGAGCCAGTCATGTATAATGCCAATGAGATGACATGTTGGAGTGAGCCTACGGTTCTTAAAATGAATACAAATTAGGGAATGTAGGGCACAAGATGGGGAAGGGGATGGGTTCTCAGTGTTTAGTAGTAGCAAAGGACAGTATCCTTAACTATCAAAGGATTGAACAGAAAGTATAAAGTCAGATGCAGAGGAATTGAGAGTAGTGATGGGGAAAATAATGTGATTCTCTTTCTTTTAAAGATTGAAAACTCCATGGTCACAGAGCCTCAAAACAATTTAAATTGCAAAATGACTATTGTCAGCCATTGCATTACCAGAAAAACAATTTTGATTCTCAATGATCACATAAATCAATATTCAGAGAGCACAAATGATAAAAAATTATCTGCTCAACAGGGAAAATAGAGAATTAGGGGCTCTTACATTCCGGAAGTGATGCAAGTAACCATAATTACCACCATAGATTTGCTGAATACTAAAAAATAATTTTGTATTTTCATGTAGAATTTGTGAGCTAATAATAAGCAATTTCCAGCTGTGTGCTGTGACAGCAGGAAAAAGAGGGTTTATCATCCTTATAATTATATTTTTCTATATCCATATTTACATTAGAAAATACTGATTAACACCCATCTGCTTAACCTATCTTTTCTTTGTTAACACCGTACAGGAGGTGACTTTTATAAGTTCTGTCAAATCAAGCTTTGAGACATTGCAATTCAAAAAAGAAGATTCTAGAATATTTTACCTTACAGACATTCAAAATAAATACCTTTGATTGTGCAACAAAGGGACTAACAAGAGTGAGGAGAGAATTTTTCCTTTAGAGCAGATTCCACAAACACATCTCGAGGGCTCCCTCAATTGGCAGCTAAAGCTGCACTGAACAGCAGGTTTCTCCATATGAAATCCTGAGCCTCACTGACTTCATTCTGCTTGACAAAATGAGTGTGATTATTTGGGAACAACTAAATCAAATACCTATTTTTTGGTTCTATTTTCACAAACTTCAAAAGTTCTTCTGAAGATGTGAAATGTCACCACCCTAAGAAAGGTAACTCTTTTGTCATAGAATCTCTGTTAGTTCCTGGAGGTATTGTTCCAAATAAAAGTCTAATTTCAGGACCACTTGTTAAATTTAGTTTGGTACTTGGTAGGACCACAGTGGCCTCAGGGTTTCTCGATTTCTCACACCTCATTCCTAAGCTCTCAGAAGCTGATTCCTGCCTACGCAGAAAAGAAGAGGAGGATGCAAATGTGGCCCAGTCCATCCCAAGGGGCTGAAGAGAAAGCTAATAGCTCATTCCAACTTGAATATGGGAAATTCCATTGAAAATATGAAGAATTTACCAAAAGCTAACTAAAATATATATTTGATTTTGACTCCAATAAACATTATTTAAATTACCCATCCAAAATTTAATAAACAAAAGTGATTCAAACTGCAAATGACTAGCATTATCTATGTATCTATATTTCTAACTATATGTCTGAGTTACTGTGTTCAGTATTTATTAGGAATGAGATGTATGCTATTTTATTTCTTTTTTCTTAATATTGGGAAATTTAAATGTTGATTTAAAGTGCAAAATTCATAAAGAAGGGTGAATATTCATAAGTGCTCAGCTCATTTTATTTTTTTTTTAAGTATTTTATTATACCACCGTGAGATATACAAATAAAAAGATATACAATTAAAAAGTTCATGTTTGGGTTTTGGTCATACAGTGTTCCAGCACCCGTCCCTCCACCAGTGCCCATCTCCCACCACCAACATCCCCGGTTCCCTCCCCCCTTCCCCAGCCCACCTCCATGGCAGGTTCTTTATTTCTTTCCATTTCTCTCTCTTTCTCTTTTCCTTCCCTTCCAGACTATGGATTACAGAACATACATTAAAAGGTTGTCATGTGTATCTTTTTGCCTCTATTTAATGCTCAGTTCTAGGTTGGCATTAGTACCCTCGACAATTGTTAGCACACTGTTCCATTTTCTGTCTTACCTAACCTCTGACTCCCACACGTTTGTGATAATTTCCACCTTTGACAAGACCTCCTGATATATGTTTCACTTGACCTTGGATATTGGTATCATAATATGTACATATATATTTATGCCATGCAAATAAATGCAGTCATTCTGTATCTGTCTCTCTCCTTCTGGCTAATTTCACTCAACATAATCTTCTCCATGTCCATCCATTTATAGGCAAATTTTATAACTTCATTTTTCCCTAACAGCTGCATAGTATTCCATTGTGTAGATGTACCAAAGCTTCTTTATCCAGTCATCGATTTTCGGGCACTCTGGTTGCTTCCAGATTCTGGCTATTGTGAATAATGCTGCTATGAACATAAAAGTAGGGATGGTGTTTCCGCTGCGTATTTTTTGGTTTCCCAGAGTAGATTCCCAGGAGTGGTATGGCTGGGTCAAATGGGAGTTCAATTTCTAGTCTTTGGAGGAAAGTCCATATTGTTTTCCAGAAAGGCTGTACCAGCCGGCATTCCCACCAACAATGGATGAGTGTCCCCTTTTCCCACATCCACGCCAGCACTTGTTGTTCTTGCTCTTTGAATATGTGCCAGTCTCTGTGGTGTAAAGTGGTATCTCATTGTTGTTTTGATTTGCATCTCTCTGATGATTAGTGATGATGAGCATTTTTTCATATGTTTTTTGGCCATTCAATTTCTTCCTTGCTGAAGTTTCTGTTCATTTCTTCTCCCCATTTTTTGATGGGGTTGTTTGTTTTCTTCTTGTAAAGTTCTACCAGTGCCTGATATATCCTGGATATTAACCCCTTATCAGATGGGTATTGGGTGAATATTCTTTCCCATTCTGTGGACTGCTTTTGTATCTTAGTCACTGTTTCTTTTGAGGTGCAGAAGCTTTTTTAGTTTCATGTAGTCCCCATATGTTTATCCTTTCTTCTAGTTGCTTTGTTAGTGATGTTTCACCTTTGAAGATGCCTTTAGCTTCAATGTCGTGGAGGGTTTTTCCTATATTTTCTTCAATGTACTTTATGGATTCAAGTCTGATATTGAGATCTTTAATCCATTTTGATCTGATTTTTTGTGCATGGTGTTAGACACAGGTCCAAATTCATTTTTTTACATGTCGCTGCCCAGTTTTCCCAACACCACTTGTTGAAGAGGCTTTCCTTACTCCATTTTAGACTCATTGCACCTTTATCAAAAAGATTAAATGATCATGTGTTTGAGGTTGGGTGTCAGGATACTCAATTCTATTCCATAGGTCCACAGGTCTTGTTTTTATTCCAATACCATGCTGTTTTAATTACTACTGCCTTGTGGTACAGTTTGAAGTTGGGAAAGGTGATGCCTCCCATCTTCTTTTTTCCTGAGGATTGCTTTAGCTATCCTTGGGGGGTTTATTGTTCCATACAAATTTCAGGAGCGTTTGGTCAATTTCTTTGGAGAATGCTCATGGGTATCCCTTATAGGACTGCATTGAATCTGTATAGAGCTCTAGGGAGTATTACCATTTTGACAATGTTGATTCTCCCCATCCATGAACAGGGAATGTGTTTCCATTTCCTTGTG